>JAWWQZ010000279.1:0-7500 GCA_033815515.1 Cryptocheilus praepositus | reverse complement strand
GTTAGGTCTGGGTTAGGTCTGGGTTAGGTCTGGGTTAGGTCTGGGTTAGGTCTGGGTTAGGTCTGGGTTAGGTCTGGGTTAGGTCTGGGTTAGGTCTGGGTTAGGTCTGGGTTAGGTCTGGGTTAGGTCTGGGTTAGGTCTGGGTTAGGTCTGGGTTAGGTCTGGGTTAGGTCTGGGTTAGGTCTGGGTTAGGTCTGGGTTAGGTCTGGGTTAGGTCTGGGTTAGGTCTGGGTTAGGTCTGGGTTAGGTCTGGGTTAGGTCTGGGTTAGGTCTGGGTTAGGTCTGGGTTAGGTCTGGGTTAGGTCTGGGTTAGGTCTGGGTTAGGTCTGGGTTAGGTCTGGGTTAGGTCTGGGTTAGGTCTGGGTTAGGTCTGGGTTAGGTCTGGGTTAGGTCTGGGTTAGGTCTGGGTTAGGTCTCCACGGACCTGTCTGGTTGTCCAGATGGGAGGGGAGGTGAACCCCTACGTGGCGCGTCCCCAGGTGGCGGATAGGGGAATGCTCGCTGCTCGTACTTGGGCCTTCGGGCCCAAGGGGAGCAGAGGGTAGGAGTGAAATAAAATAGCTCCCGCGGACCAAACACTATTTTCTTCCTCAGGGGCCGCGGACCTTCGGGTCCTTGCACGCGGTACGGGCTTAGCGAACCCGAGGTCCCCGAGCTGTGTTTTCTTGTGTGAGTGTGTGTGTGAATGTGTGTGTGAATGTGTTTTTTCCCTTCCTATCCCCAGGGACCGCGGACCTTGATCGGTCCATTGCACGCGGTACGGGCCTAGCGAACCCGGGGTTACCCGAGCAACCTTTTCCCACCTCCTTTCCCACCCCCAGGGGCCGTGGGGCCATAGGAATATGTCCCCACGGTACGGGTTTAGCGAACCCGGGGTTACCCGAGCTGTGTGTGTGTGTGTGTGTGTGTGTGAGTATGTGAGTGAGTGTGTTTTTCCCTTCCTATCCCCAGGGACCGCGGACCTTGATCGGTCCATTGCACGCGGTACGGGCCTAGCGAACCCGGGGTTACCCGAGCAACCTTTTTCCCACTTCCTTTCCCACCCCCAGGGGCCGTTGGGCCATAGGGATATGGCTCCGCGGTACGGGTTTGGCGAACCCGGGGTACCCGAGCTGTCTCTCCCTTCCCTTCTTCCTCCCCCCCAGGGACCGTGGACCTCCTTGGTCTTTGCACGCGGTACGGGCCCAGCGAACCCGGGGTTACCCGAGCTACCTCCCCAGGGGCCGTGGACCTTATGGTCCCTGCACGCGGCACGGGCATAGCGAACCCGGGGGTCCCGAGCTGTCTGTCCCTTTTTCCTCCCCCAGGGGCCGCGGGGCCATAGGAATATGGCCCCGCGGTACGGGTTTAGCGAACCCGGGGTACCTGAGCTTGTGTGTGTGTGTGTGTGTGCGTGTGTTTTTTCCCCTCCTATCCCCAGGGACCGCGGACCTTGATCGGTCCATTGCACGCGGTACGGGCCTAGCGAACCCGGGGTTACCCGAGCAACCTTTTCCCACCTCCTTTCCCACCCCCAGGGGCCGTGGGGCCATAGGAATATGTCCCCACGGTACGGGTTTAGCGAACCTGGGGTACCCGAGCTGTGTGTGTGTGTGTGTGTGTGTGTGTGTGCTTTTCTTTCCTTTTCCTATCCCCAGGGACCGCGGACCTCTTTGGTCCATTGCACGCGGTACGGGCCTAGCGAACCCGGGGTTACCCGAGCAACCTTTTCCCCCTTTCCTCCCCCCCAGGGGCCGTGGGGCCATAGAAATATGTCTCCACGGTACGGGTTTGGCGAACCCGGGGTTACCCGAGCTGTTGGTGTGAATGTGTGTGTGCGTGGGCTGTGTGAATGGGGTGCGGCCAGGCCTCGGTGGATATTCCCCGTAGACTAGCCAAGGGGGGAGTAGTAGCCCCCCGACCGTGTGTCCGAGATATGTCTGTACCGGGCCTCTGTGGCTGAAGGCGTACATGACCGCTGGAAGCCACATGCAAACTGTGGGAAAACCGCTACTCGGACATGAACGGAGCCAATGCGGGGGTTGAAGCCGAGTGTTCTGGGCGCACGTATGGAGGATTACCTGGCCAGTATTTCCTCATACCCGGAGCTGCGTAGGGCAAATCGCAGCACCGTCTAGCCTGAGGCGTGGGTCAGGCATCCGGTCGGATCGGGTGTCGCCCACGCGATAGGGGTGACGTAAAACCTTTAGCATCACACCGCGTGGACGGCCCTTCGGGGTATTGGTGTAAAACGTCCTAACCATTTTATTAGAATCTGCTGAGTCGGATAGGGTTGGCCACCCGACAAAACCGCTTCTCGGTTATTCCGGCTCCGTCACTAGGGATTATAGACCGGTGGGGATAGATGCCTAGCTGCGGCTAGGCTGGCATGATGCCCGAACCACCGTAAACCTCAAATGCACACACAATGGATCCTAACGAAAAAACAAAAACTTCGGGAGAAGGTGAACGGGAGATAAATACTGACTTGGTCGAACGCGAGACCGCGTGTAGGGCCGACCTGAGGAGAGAAAGGCACGTGTCGGTTTCTGATGAAGCCCGCTTAGCACGGCTTAGGAGGGAGCTCCTGACAACAGTTGCGGAGGAGACGACGGCTTTCCACGCCCTGGAAAACTACGTCGGACTCCTTGAAATTAAGGCGTACGAGGCGAATGAGGCGGCTCGCGACAATCCGAAGATGGCAATAAAGCCTGAAGACTTTAATAGCGCAGTGAACAGATTGGTGAAAATTTACAGGAAGTTTGCCGACGTTACTGCAGCAAGGCGTGCGAAGGAGAGTGCCGTGGAAAGGGAAGAGAAGGCCCAGACTGCAGCACTGATCCCAGAGACGAGTGCCAAGTCGGTGGAAACCCGTGAGGCGGGTATACAAACTGAAATGCGGGCGGCAACAATTGATGACTCCAACGGGAACGAGGAGCAACCGATGGACGCTCAGGGTTGCAGTACCGCCCAAGACGAAGCAGGTGATCCGCAGTCTAAGCGGAAGGAAATCTCCCCTAGCGCGAATCAGCGCGCAAAGAAAAAGGCCCGGAGGAGAGTGCGCGCGCAAAACGAGGTGCAGGAACCACCTGGCCCGAGCAAACTTACCGAGCCGGTGGAGGCTACCCAGATAGACCAGGGAGAGCCTGGGGACGCGGTGTCATCATGGAGCCAGGTAGTGTCCCGGAAGGGCAAAACGAAGAGTAAGGCACCAGTGTCAGAAAACCCGGCCACACGTTTAGTGATCCCCAGGAAAAGACAGGACGCTCTAGCCTTAAAGATCCCACAGGGAAGCACCTACGTTGATGTGGTTAAAACCATAAGGGACAAGGCGCAACTTTCAGAAGTGCGCATAACGGGGCACCGACGCACGATGACGGGCGACCTTCTCCTAGAAATCGACCGGAAAGATGGGGGGCTGGAAAAGGCCAGAAACGAACTCAAGCGGGCACTAGGGAAGGACCAGGAGATACGGCTACTTGAGCCGTTAGTAGACGTCGAGGTACGCGGCCTCGACGAAGTTACCTGCAAAGAAGAGATAGAGGACGCGTTCGCCAAGCGACTCCCCCCGGATACCCGTATCGAAGTAAGGTCCATCAGACCTGCCTTTGGTGGAACACGAACCGCCCACCTACTGGTGTCGGCAGTACGAATCAAGGAGCTGCAGGAAATTAAAACCGTTCCTTTAGGTTTCCTGCACTGCAAAGTGAAGCTCCTACCACGTGTAACACGTTGTTACAAATGTCACAGATTTGGGCACGTGGCAACTCGGTGTAGCCACCCCGCAACAGGCGCAGAAATCTGCCGAAGATGCGGAAAGGAGGGGCATAATTTCAAGGAGTGCACTGCGCCGTATAAATGTCTCCTATGCCAGGATGCTGGAGTTCAGGGGAGCGGGCTTGGGCACCTGACAGGGTCGGTAATATGCCCACAATATGTAGCCATGGTGAACGGGCAAAAACAGAATGGCGCTAAAGGTGCTACAAAATAATATTAATCACTGCTACATGGCGCTTGACTTGCTGCAACAAATTGCTGTAAGTAAGAGCGCTGATGTAGTAATGATACAGGAGCTTATCGGCAGCAACCATGGATGGATCACGACAGTGGGTCATAACAAATATAATGGCGCCGCTGTATGGGTGAGACCTCGTCCTGGGCTGAATATCGATGGCACTACGTTTACAGGACGGTACTGCTGCGGTGTAGTAGTTAATGGCATTAAATTCATTAGCTGCTATATCTCACCGAATATAACTAACACCGAGTACCAGATTGCGTTAGCGGAACTGGACAGGGCCATCTCCACAAGTACAGGGCACATCTTTGTGGCAGGAGACTTCAATGCTAAGTCGACATCCTGGGGATCCAAACAGGATGACTCACGAGGGGCGATGCTGTCTGACCTGTTTGCACAATGGGATATGTACCCAACGATGTGCGATGGAACCCCCACATTCCATAAAGGCGACCGTACCTCAGTCGTTGACATTTCGGTGGTAGACTCAGGTCTCCTCCGCGGGGGTGTCAAGTCTATGGTCACGGACCTATACAATGGGTCAGACCACAAATGTATATTACATGAAGTGGGCCTGCCGACCATAAGACCTGGTCCTAAAATTAAGCCTGGGTGGAACCCTAAACACCTGAGGGAGCCCCCATTCGTGTCCTCAATCTGGCCCGCTCTTGATAGGATATCCCGGAATGGAGTAGGCGCAGCTGAACAGCTTGTGAGTGAGATCACAGCAGCTATCAAGATCGCCTGTGATACTGCTATGCCACGGAAAAGAGGACCTAGGGGACAGTTGGCAAAGCACTGGTGGACAGCGGAAATAGCCAGCAAATGCCAAGAAACCAGGAAGGCAAAAAGGAGAGCCCAACGATCGCCCAATAATGTGGCACATTTGACGGCATATCGGCAGTGCCGTAACAACTTAAAGCGCCTCATATCTGCTAGTAAGGCAAAATCCTGGGCAGAACTCCTGGACACCGTTAACCTGGATGTGTGGGGTAAACCCTACAGAATAGTTATGCGGCACATGGAACAGCAACTTCCGCGTATCGAGCTTTCGCTGGAAAAAATGGTCAGCATAGCCCGCGAACTGTTCATCACCCAACCACCTTTACCTAGGACGATAAGCCTGAACTTTGACGACGAGGGCAACCTCCCACCTGAGGCATTCACCATCGAAGAGGTAAGTCGTGCTGTTGCCAACTTGAAGCGTGGAAAAGCCCCTGGGGTGGACGCGATACCAGCCGAAGTAGTCTCCCTCCTACATAGGTTCTCACCTAACGATGTTAGGACCTTGTTCAACACATGCTTCTCCGAAGGCATCACACCGACATTATGGAAAATCCAAGATCTAGTGTTGATTCCTAAACCAAAGAAAACACCGGGAGAAGTAGAAGTCAAATACAGACCAATATGTCTCATAAACAACCTGGCGAAAGTGTATGAGAAACTTATACTTACCCGCCTCGAGGCTGCTATCGAGAAAGACGGCGGATTCGCTCCCAACCAATACGGATTCCGTAAAGGCCGCACGACAATTGATGCGGTCAAAAAGGTGGTTGAAATCGCAAACAAAGCCAGCAGACTTTCTAAGTATACAGTACTCCTAACATTAGACGTTAAAAACGCATTTAATACGCTGCCATGGAGAACTATTACACAGGAACTTGTGTGTAGGAATGTACCTACACACCTAGTTAGAGTTATCTCTTCCTACCTTAATGACCGCCGCATCAGAGTGTTTAGCGCTGGGGAGGAGAGAATAATCAAGGTCTACGCCGGGGTTCCACAGGGCTCCATATTAGGACCCTTTTTATGGAACCTGGTCTACGACAATCTTGTAAGGAAGCGTAGTACAGGCGATATCACTTACGTTGCGTATGCGGACGATTTGGCGGTTGTGGCCTGCGCTTACAATAAGGATCATCTGAAGGACAGAATCCTCAGCGCCCTACACGAAATCAGTGACTGGATGGCTGTCAGGGGGCTGAGCCTGGCCAACGAGAAAACTGAGATGGTACAATTATCTGGGTTGCGTAAAGGACGATTGGGGAACATAGAATTCAAAGGAACTAATATTAGCCCCTCCAAGAAAATAAAATACCTCGGAGTGTATATTGATGAGCGCCGGAACTTCGATATACATATTGAACAAGCCTGTGCCAAAGCTAGCGCCGTTGTGAACAACTTGGCTAGGCTTATGCCGAACATTGGTGGGCCACTAAGCACAAAAAGAAGGCTGTTAGCGACGGTTGCCGAGTCCGTGGCTCTGTACGCTTGCCCCGCTTGGTACGATGCCTGTAAAAAAGCCAAAAATCAACAGCTACTGCTTACTTTTCAACGGAGCTATGCGCTTAGAGTCGCATCGGCGTACAGGACAGTATCCACACCGGCTCTGTTAGTAATTATCGGTATTCCTCCCATAGATCTCACTATCCATATGAGAACAAAGAGGTACCTGAAAAAGAAGGAAGACAACACATTAACAACGGGTGTGCAGACAGGGGGTACCTGTAATCAAGACATCTTGGTGCGGGAACTTGAAGATGCCTGGCAGCACAGATGGACAGGCGAAACCAAGGGCGGATGGACGCGCCAGTTGATCCCGGAAATCAAAGTGTGGGTAAAAAGGAAGCACGGCCCGCTTACATACCATCTAACTCAAGCGTTAACCGGGCATGGGTGTTTTAGTAAATACCTGTATAATATCGGCAAAGAAAACAATAGTAGCTGCTGGTTCTGCGACGAAACTAGCGATGACGCGGAACACACCCTGTTTACCTGCGACTATTGGAGCGATCTGAGGAACGTGCTGAAAGAGAAAATTGGAGTGCCGGTCAGTAAAAGGAATATAATAAATGTAATGCTTACCTGCAAGAGTAATTGGGACGCCATTGTGCAATGTATCACAACCATATTGAAGTCCAAGGAATCCGTCGAGAGGGAGAGGGAAGCGGCGGGACTGCGGACCATCCATCAGGGGGCCAGAACCTGAAAGAAAGAAACATGATTAAAACATGATTACAACGAAGTGTGCGCGGACATACCCCTGGGCATATGCTGGATAGGCAGCCCAAGGATATGTCAAGAACGTGCTCTGAGGAGGAGGGGTTTTAGTGGGTATTAACACCTGAGTCCCACACTACCCGAGATACCTATGTGCCGGGTGTGCGTAAATGCATTTCCCCTCCTCCTCGTTAAAAAAAAAAAAAAAAAAAAAAAAAAAAAAGGTCTGGGTTAGGTCTGGGTTAGGTCTGGGTTAGGTCTGGGTTAGGTCTGGGTTAGGTCTGGGTTAGGTCTGGGTTAGGTCTGGGTTAGGTCTGGGTTAGGTCTGGGTTAGGTCTGGGTTAGGTCTGGGTTAGGTCTGGGTTAGGTCTGGGTTAGGTCTGGGTTAGGTCTGGGTTAGGTCTGGGTTAGGGTTAGGTCTGGGTTAGGTCTGGGTTAGGTCTGGGTTAGGTCTGGGTTAGGTCTGGGTTAGGTCTGGGTTAGGTCTGGGTTAGGTCTGGGTC
>JAWWQZ010000278.1:0-67331 GCA_033815515.1 Cryptocheilus praepositus | reverse complement strand
GGGCAGTTTACATGTCGAACTGCACGGTAGAAACGATAAAACAGCTCCTCCGTGCAGTTTTCATACCGAGTCACCGTCCACTGGGCTCAGCGAGAAAACGCGATTTCGGCGCTTCTGAGGGCCGAAAACGCGATATCGGCCGATTTGCGATCTGTCAGCAGATTCGGTTTCTGGGCAGTTTACATGTCGAACTGCACGGTAGAAACGATAAAACAGCTCCTCCGTGCAGTTTTCATACCGAGTCACCGTCCACTGGCTCAGCGAGAAAACGCGATTTCGGCGCTTCTGAGGGCCGAAAACGCGATATCGGCCGATTTGCGATCTGTCAGCAGATTCGGTTTCTGGGCAGTTTACATGTCGAACTGCACGGTAGAAACGATAAAACAGCTCCTCCGTGCAGTTTTCATACCGAGTCACCGTCCACTGGGCTCAGCGAGAAAACGCGATTTCGGCGCTTCTGAGGGCCGAAAACGCGATATCGGCCGATTTTCGATCTGTCAGCAGATTCGGTTTCTGGGCAGTTTACATGTCGAACTGCACGGTAGAAACGATAAAACAGCTCCTCCGTGCAGTTTTCATACCGAGTCACCGTCCACTGGGCTCAGCGAGAAAACGCGATTTCGGCGCTTCTGAGGGCCGAAAACGCGATATCGGCCGATTTTCGATCTGTCAGCAGATTCGGTTTCTGGGCAGTTTACATGTCGAACTGCACGGTAGAAACGATAAAACAGCTCCTCCGTGCGAAGGGCCGAAAACGCGATATCGGCCGATTTGCGATCTGTCAGCAGATTCGGTTTCTGGGCAGTTTACATGTCGAACTGCAGTTTACGGTAGAAACGATAAAACAGCTCCTCCGTGCAGTTTTCATACCGAGTCACCGTCCACTGGGCTCAGCGAGAAAACGCGATTTCGGCGCTTCTGAGGGCCGAAAACGCGATATCGGCCGATTTGCGATCTGTCAGCAGATTCGGTTTCTGGGCAGTTTACATGTCGAACTGCACGGTAGAAACGATAAAACAGCTCCTCCGTGCAGTTTTCATACCGAGTCACCGTCCACTGGGCTCAGCGAGAAAACGCGATTTCGGCGCTTCTGAGGGCCGAAAACGCGATATCGGCCGATTTGCGATCTGTCAGCAGATTCGGTTTCTGGGCAGTTTACATGTCGAACTGCACGGTAGAAACGATAAAACAGCTCCTCCGTGCAGTTTTCATACCGAGTCACCGTCCACTGGCTCAGCGAGAAAACGCGATTTCGGCGCTTCTGAGGGCCGAAAACGCGATATCGGCCGATTTGCGATCTGTCAGCAGATTCGGTTTCTGGGCAGTTTACATGTCGAACTGCACGGTAGAAACGATAAAACAGCTCCTCCGTGCAGTTTTCATACCGAGTCACCGTCCACTCGGCTCAGCGAGAAAACGCGATTTCGGCGCTTCTGAGGGCCGAAAACGCGATATCGGCCGATTTTCGATCTGTCAGCAGATTCGGTTTCTGGGCAGTTTACATGTCGAACTGCACGGTAGAAACGATAAAACAGCTCCTCCGTGCAGTTTTCATACCGAGTCACCGTCCACTGGGCTCAGCGAGAAAACGCGATTTCGGCGCTTCTGAGGGCCGAAAACGCGATATCGGCCGATTTGCGATCTGTCAGCAGATTCGGTTTCTGGGCAGTTTACATGTCGAACTGCACGGTAGAAACGATAAAACAGCTCCTCCGTGCAGTTTTCATACCGAGTCACCGTCCACTGGGCTCAGCGAGAAAACGCGATTTCGGCGCTTCTGAGGGCCGAAAACGCGATATCGGCCGATTTGCGATCTGTCAGCAGATTCGGTTTCTGGGCAGTTTACATGTCGAACTGCACGGTAGAAACGATAAAACAGCTCCTCCGTGCAGTTTTCATACCGAGTCACCGTCCACTGGCTCAGCGAGAAAACGCGATTTCGGCGCTTCTGAGGGCCGAAAACGCGATATCGGCCGATTTGCGATCTGTCAGCAGATTCGGTTTCTGGGCAGTTTACATGTCGAACTGCACGGTAGAAACGATAAAACAGCTCCTCCGTGCAGTTTTCATACCGAGTCACCGTCCACTGGGCTCAGCGAGAAAACGCGATTTCGGCGCTTCTGAGGGCCGAAAACGCGATATCGGCCGATTTGCGATCTGTCAGCAGATTCGGTTTCTGGGCAGTTTACATGTCGAACTGCACGGTAGAAACGATAAAACAGCTCCTCCGTGCAGTTTTCATACCGAGTCACCGTCCACTGGGCTCAGCGAGAAAACGCGATTTCGGCGCTTCTGAGGGCCGAAAACGCGATATCGGCCGATTTGCGATCTGTCAGCAGATTCGGTTTCTGGGCAGTTTACATGTCGAACTGCACGGTAGAAACGATAAAACAGCTCCTCCGTGCAGTTTTCATACCGAGTCACCGTCCACTGGGCTCAGCGAGAAAACGCGATTTCGGCGCTTCTGAGGGCCGAAAACGCGATATCGGCCGATTTGCGATCTGTCAGCAGATTCGGTTTCTGGGCAGTTTACATGTCGAACTGCACGGTAGAAACGATAAAACAGCTCCTCCGTGCAGTTTTCATACCGAGTCACCGTCCACTGGGCTCAGCGAGAAAACGCGATTTCGGCGCTTCTGAGGGCCGAAAACGCGATATCGGCCGATTTGCGATCTGTCAGCAGATTCGGTTTCTGGGCAGTTTACATGTCGAACTGCACGGTAGAAACGATAAAACAGCTCCTCCGTGCAGTTTTCATACCGAGTCACCGTCCACTGGGCTCAGCGAGAAAACGCGATTTCGGCGCTTCTGAGGGCCGAAAACGCGATATCGGCCGATTTTCGATCTGTCAGCAGATTCGGTTTCTGGGCAGTTTACATGTCGAACTGCACGGTAGAAACGATAAAACAGCTCCTCCGTGCAGTTTTCATACCGAGTCACCGTCCACTGGGCTCAGCGAGAAAACGCGATTTCGGCGCTTCTGAGGGCCGAAAACGCGATATCGGCCGATTTGCGATCTGTCAGCAGATTCGGTTTCTGGGCAGTTTACATGTCGAACTGCACGGTAGAAACGATAAAACAGCTCCTCCGTGCAGTTTTCATACCGAGTCACCGTCCACTGGGCTCAGCGAGAAAACGCGATTTCGGCGCTTCTGAGGGCCGAAAACGCGATATCGGCCGATTTGCGATCTGTCAGCAGATTCGGTTTCTGGGCAGTTTACATGTCGAACTGCACGGTAGAAACGATAAAACAGCTCCTCCGTGCAGTTTTCATACCGAGTCACCGTCCACTCGGCTCAGCGAGAAAACGCGATTTCGGCGCTTCTGAGGGCCGAAAACGCGATATCGGCCGATTTGCGATCTGTCAGCAGATTCGGTTTCTGGGCAGTTTACATGTCGAACTGCACGGTAGAAACGATAAAACAGCTCCTCCGTGCAGTTTTCATACCGAGTCACCGTCCACTGGGCTCAGCGAGAAAACGCGATTTCGGCGCTTCTGAGGGCCGAAAACGCGATATCGGCCGATTTGCGATCTGTCAGCAGATTCGGTTTCTGGGCAGTTTACATGTCGAACTGCACGGTAGAAACGATAAAACAGCTCCTCCTACCGAGTCACCGTCCACTGTGCTCAGCGAGAAAACGCGATTTCGGCGCTTCTGAGGGCCGAAAACGCGATATCGGCCGATTTGCGATCTGTCAGCAGATTCGGTTTCTGGGCAGTTTACATGTCGAACTGCACGGTAGAAACGATAAAACAGCTCCTCCGTGCAGTTTTCATACCGAGTCACCGTCCACTGGGCTCAGCGAGAAAACGCGATTTCGGCGCTTCTGAGGGCCGAAAACGCGATATCGGCCGATTTTCGATCTGTCAGCAGATTCGGTTTCTGGGCAGTTTACATGTCGAACTGCACGGTAGAAACGATAAAACAGCTCCTCCGTGCAGTTTTCATACCGAGTCACCGTCCACTGGGCTCAGCGAGAAAACGCGATTTCGGCGCTTCTGAGGGCCGAAAACGCGATATCGGCCGATTTGCGATCTGTCAGCAGATTCGGTTTCTGGGCAGTTTACATGTCGAACTGCACGGTAGAAACGATAAAACAGCTCCTCCGTGCAGTTTTCATACCGAGTCACCGTCCACTGGGCTCAGCGAGAAAACGCGATTTCGGCGCTTCTGAGGGCCGAAAACGCGATATCGGCCGATTTTCGATCTGTCAGCAGATTCGGTTTCTGGGCAGTTTACATGTCGAACTGCACGGTAGAAACGATAAAACAGCTCCTCCGTGCAGTTTTCATACCGAGTCACCGTCCACTGGGCTCAGCGAGAAAACGCGATTTCGGCGCTTCTGAGGGCCGAAAACGCGATATCGGCCGATTTGCGATCTGTCAGCAGATTCGGTTTCTGGGCAGTTTAAAACGGTTCCTCCATGCAGTTTTCATACCGAGTCACCGTCCACTCGGCTCAGCGAGAAAAACGCGATTTCGGCGCTTCTGAGGGCCGAAAACGCGATATCGGCCGATTTGCGATCTGTCAGCAGATTCGGTTTCTGGGCAGTTTACATGTCGAACTGCACGGTAGAAACGATAAAACAGCTCCTCCGTGCAGTTTTCATACCGAGTCACCGTCCACTGGGCTCAGCGAGAAAACGCGATTTCGGCGCTTCTGAGGGCCGAAAACGCGATATCGGCCGATTTGCGATCTGTCAGCAGATTCGGTTTCTGGCAGTTTACATGTTCCGTGCAGTTTTCATACCGAGTCACCGTCCACTGGGCTCAGCGAGAAAACGCGATTTCGGCGCTTCTGAGGGCCGAAAACGCGATATCGGCCGATTTGCGATCTGTCAGCAGATTCGGTTTCTGGGCAGTTTACATGTCGAACTGCACGGTAGAAACGATAAAACAGCTCCTCCGTGCAGTTTTCATACCGAGTCACCGTCCACTGTGCTCAGCGATAAAACGCGATTTCGGCACTCCTGAGGGAGAAAACGCGATTTCGGCACTCCTGAGGGCCGAAAACGCGATATCGGCCGATTTTCGATCTGTCAGCAGATTCGGTTTCTGGGCAGTTTACATCTCGAACTGCACGGTAGAAACGATAAAACAGCTCCCCCGTGCAGTTTTCATACCGAGTCACCGTCCACTGGGCTCAGCGAGAAAACGCGATTTCGGCGTTCTGGAGGGCCGAAAACGCGATATCGGCCGATTTGCGATCTGTCAGCAGATTCGGTTTCTGGGCAGTTTACATGTCGAACTGCATGGTAGAAACGATAAACAGCTCCTCCGTGCAGTTTTCATTCCGAGTCACCGTCCACTGGGCTCAGCGAGAAAACGCGTTTTCCGCGCTTCTGAGGGCCGAAAACGCGATATCGGCCGATTTGCGATCTGTCAGCAGATTCGGTTTCTGGGCAGTTTACATGTCGAACTGCACGGTAGAAACAATAAAACAGCTCCTCCGTGCAGTTTTCATACCGAGTCACCGTCCACTGGGCTCAGCGAGAAAACGCGATTTCGGCGCTTCTGAGGGCCGAAAACGCGATATTGGCCGATTTTCGATCATCTGTCAGCAGATTCGGTTTCTGGGCAGTTTACATGTCGAACTGCACGGTAGAAACGATAAAACAGCTCCTCCGTGCAGTTTTCATACCGAGTCACCGTCCACTCGGCTCAGCGAGAAAACGCGATTTCGGCACTTCTGAGGGCCGAAAACGCGATATCGGCCGATTTTCGGTCTGTCAGCAGATTCGGTTTCTGGGCAGTTTACATGTCGAACTGCTCGAGAAACGATAAAACAGCTCCTCCGTGCAGTTTTCATACCGAGTCACCGTCCACTGGGCTCAGCGAGAAAACGCGATTTCGGCGTTTCTGAGGGCCGAAAACGCGATATCGGCCGATTTGCGATCTGTCAGCAGATTCGGTTTCTGGGCAGTTTACATGTCGAACTGCACGGTAGAAACGATAAAACAGCTCCCCCGTGCAGTTTTCATACCGAGTCACCGTCCACTGGGCTCAGCGATAAAACGCGATTTCGGCGCTCCTGAGGGCCGAAAACGCGATATCGGCCGATTTGCGATCTGTCAGCAGATTCGGTTTCTGGGCAGTGTACATGTCGAACTGCACGGTAGAAACGATAAAACAGCTCCTCCGTGCAGTTTTCATACGGAGTCACCGTCCACTCGGCTCAGCGAGAAAACGCGATTTCGGCACTTCTGAGGGCCGAAAACGCGATATCGACCGATTTTCGATCTGTCAGCAGATTCGGTTTCTGGGCAGTTTACATGTCGAACTGCACGGTAGAAACGATAAAACAGCTCCTCCGTGCAGTTTTCATACCGAGTCACCGTCCACTGGGTTCAGCGAGAAAACGCGATTTCGGCGCTTCTGAGGGCCGAAAACGCGATATCGGCCGATTTGCGATCTGTCAGCAGATTCGGTTTCTGGGCAGTTTACATGTCGAACTGCACGGTAGAAACGATAAAACAGCTCCTCCGTGCAGTTTTCATACTGAGTCACCGTCCACTGTGCTCAGCGAGAAAACGCGATTTCGGCGCTTCTGAGGGCCGAAAACGCGATATCGGCCGATTTGCGATCTGTCAGCAGATTCGTTTTCTGGGCAGTTTACATGTCGAACTGCACGGTAGAAACGATAAAACAGCTCCTCCGTGCTGTTTTCATACCGAGTCACCGTCCACTGGGCTCAGCGAGAAAACGCGATTTCGGCACTCCTGAGGGCCGAAAACGCGATATCGGCCGATTTTCGATCTGTCAGCAGATTCGGTTTCTGGGCAGTTTACATGTCGAACTGCACGGTAGAAACGATAAAACAGTTCCTCCGTGCAGTTTTCATACCGAGTCACCGTCCACTGGGCTCAGCGAAAAAACGCGATTTCGGCGCTTCTGAGGGCCGAAAACGCGATATCGGCCGATTTGCGATCTGTCAGCAGATTTGGTTTCTGGGCAGTTTACATGTCGAACTGCACGGTAGAAACGATAAAACAGCTCCTCCGTGCAGTTTTCATACCGAGTCACCGTCCACTGTGCTCAGCGAGAAAACGCGATTTCGGCGCTTCTGAGGGCCGAAAACGCGATATCGGTCGATTTGCGATCTGTCAGCAGATTCGGTTTCAGGGCAGTTTACATGTCGAACTGCACGGTAGAAACGATAAAACAGCTCCTCCGTGCAGTTTTCATACCGAGTCACCGTCCACTGGCTCAGCGAGAAACGCGATTTCGGCGCTTCTGAGGGCCGAAAACGCGATATCGGCCGATTTGCGATCTGTCAGCAGATTCGTTTTCTGGGCAGTTTACATGTCGAACTGCACCGTAGAAACGATAAAACAGCTCCTCCGTGCAGTTTTCATACCGAGTCACCGTCCACTGGGCTCAGCGAGAAAACGCGATTTCTGCACTTCTGAGGGCCGAAAACGCGATATCGGCCGATTTTCGATCTGTCAGCAGATTCGGTTTCTGGGCAGTTTACATGAACTGCACGGTAGAAACGATAAAACGGTTCCTCCATGCAGTTTTCATACCGACTCACCGTCCACTGGGCTCAGCGAGAAAACGCGATTTCGGCGCTTCTGAGGGCCGAAAACGCGATATCGGCCGATTTGCGATCTGTCAGCAGATTCGGTTTCTGGGCAGTTTACATGTCGAACTGCACGGTAGAAACGATAAAACGGTTCCTCCGTGCAGTTTTCATACCGAGTCACCGTCCACTGGGCTCAGCGAGAAAACGCGATTTCGGCGCTTCTGAGGGCCGAAAACGCGATATCGGCCGATTTGCGATCTGTCAGCAGATTCGGTTTCTGGGCAGTTTACATGTCGAACTGCACGGGAGAAACGATAAAACGGTTCCTCCGTGCAGTTTTCATACCGACTCACCGTCCACTGGGCTCAGCGAGAAAACGCGATTTCGGCGCTTCTGAGGGCCGAAACGCGATATCGGCCGATTTGCGATCTGTCAGCAGATTCGGTTTCTGGGCAGTTTACATGTCGAACTGCACGGTTGAAACGATAAAACAGCTCCTCCGTGAGGTTTTCATACCGAGTCACCGTCCACTGGGCTCAGCGAGAAAACGCGATTTCGGCGCTTCTGAGGGCCGAAAACGCGATATCGGCCGATTTGCGATCTGTCAGCAGATTCGGTTTCTGGGCAGTTTACATGTCGAACTGCACGGTAGAAACGATAAAAACAGCTCCTCCGTGCAGTTTTCATACCGAGTCACCGTCCACTGGGCTCAGCGAGAAAACGCGATTTCGGCGCTTCTGAGGGCCGAAAACGCGATATCGGCCGATTTGCGATCTGTCAGCAGATTCGGTTTCTGGGCAGTTTACATGTCGAACTGCACGGTAGAAACGATACAACAGCTCCTCCGTGCAGTTTTCATACCGAGTCACCGTCCACTCGGCTCAGCGAGAAAACGCGATTTCGGCACTTCTGAGGGCCGAAAACGCGATATCGGCCGATTTTCGATCTGTCAGCAGATTCGGTTTCTGGGCAGTTTACATGTCGAACTGCACGGTAGAAACGATAAACCAGCTCCTCCGTGCAGTTTTCATACCCGAGTCACCGTCCACTGGGCTCAGCGAGAAAACGCGATTTCGGCGCTTCTGAGGGCCGAAAACGCGATATCGGCCGATTTTCGATCTGTCAGCAGATTCGGTTTCTGGGCAGTTTACATGTCGAACTGCACGGTAGAAACGATAAAACAGCTCCTCCGTGCAGTTTTCATACCGAGTCACCGTCCACTGGGCTCAGCGAGAAAACGCGATTTCGGCACTCCTGAGGGCCGATAACGCGATATCGGCCGATTTGCGATCTGTCAGCAGATTCGGTTTTCTGGTGAGTTTACATGTCGAACTGCACGGTAGAAACGATAAAACAGCTCCTCCGTGCAGTTTTCATATCGAGTCACCGTCCACTGGCCTCAGCGAGAAAACGCGATTTCGGAACTTCTGAGGGCCGAAAACGCGATATCGGCCGATTTTCGATCTGTCAGCAGATTCGGTTTCTGGGCAGTTTACATGTCGAACTGCACGGTGAAAACGATAAAACAGCTCCTCCGTGCAGTTTTCATACCGAGTCACCGTCCACTCGGCTCAGCGAGAAAACGCGATTTCGGCACTTCTGAGGGCCGAAAACGCGATATCGGCCGATTTGCGATCTGTCAGCAGATTCGGTTTCTGGGCAGTTTACATGTCGAACTGCACGGTAGAAACGATAAAACAGCTCCTCCGTGCAGTTTTCATACCGAGTCACCGTCCACTCGGCTCAGCGAGAAAACGCGATTTCGGCACTTCTGAGGGCCGAAAACGCGATATCGGCCGATTTTCGATCTGTCAGCAGATTCGGTTTCTGGTCAGTTTACATGTCGAACTGCACGGTAGAAACGATAAAACAGCTCCTCCGTGCAGTTTTCATACCGAGTCACCGTCCACTGGGCTCAGCGAGAAAACGCGATTTCGGCGCTTCTGAGGGCCGAAAACGCGATATCGGCCGATTTGCGATCTGTCAGCAGATTCGGTTTCTGGGCAGTTTACATGTCGAACTGCACGTTAGAAACGATAAAACAGCTCCCCCGTGCAGTTTTCATACCGAGTCACCGTCCACTGGGCTCAGCGAGAAAACGCGATTTCGGCGCTTCTGAGGGCCGAAAACGCGATATCGGCCGATTTGCGATATGTCAGCAGATTCGGTTTCTGGGCAGTTTACATGTCGAACTGCACGGTAGAAACGATAAAACAGCTCCTCCGTGCAGTTTTCATACCGAGTCACCGTACACTGGGCTCAGCGAGAAAACGCGATTTCGGCGCTTCTGAGGGCCGAAAACGCGATATCGGCCGATTTTCGATCTGTCAGCAGATTCGGTTTCTGGGCAGTTTACATGTCGAACTGCACGGTAGAAACGATAAACAGCTCCTCCGTGCAGTTTTCATACCGAGTCACCGTCCACTGGGTTCAGCGAGAAAACGCGATTTCGGCGCTTCTGAGGGCCGAAAACGCGATATCGGCTGATTTGCGATCTGTCAGCAGATTCGGTTTCTGGGCAGTTTACATGTCGAACTGCACGGTAGAAACGATAAAACAACCCCGTGCAGTTTTCATACCGAGTCACCGTCCACTGTGCTCAGCGAGAAAACGCGATTTCGGCGCTTCTGAGGGCCGAAAACGCGATATCGGCCGATTTGCGATGTGTCAGCAGATTCGTTTTCTGGGCAGTTTACATGTCGAACTGCACGGTAGAAACGATAAAACAGCTCCTCCGTGCAGTTTTCATACCGAGTCACCGTCCACTCGGCTCAGCGAGAAAACGCGATTTTGGCACCCTGAGGGCCGAAAACGCGATATCGGCCGATTTTCGATCTGTCAGCAGATTCGGTTTCTGGGCAGTTTACATGTCGAACTGCACGGGAGAAACGATAAAACAGCTCCTCCGTGCAGTTTTCATACCGAGTCACCGTCCACTGTGCTCAGCGAGAAAACGCGATTTCGGCGCTTCTGAGGGCCGAAAACGCGATATCGGCCGATTTTCGATCTGTCAGCAGATACGGTTTCTGGGCAGTTTACATGTCGAACTGCACGGTAGAAACGATAAAACAGCTCCTCCGTGCAGTTTTCATACTGAGTCACCGTCCACTGGGCTCAGCGAGAAAACGCGATTTCGGCGCTTCTGAGGGCCGAAAACGCGATATCGGCCGATTTTGCGATCTGTCAGCAGATTCGGTTTCTGGGCAGTTTACATGTCGAACTGCACGGTAGAAACGATAAAACAGCTCCTCCGTGCAGTTTTCATACCGAGTCACCGTCCACTCGGCTCAGCGAGAAAACGCGATTTCGGCGACTACTGAGGGCCGAAAACGCGATATCGGCCGATTTTCGATCTGTCAGCAGATTCGTTTTCTGGGCAGTTTACATGTCGAACTGCACCGTAGAAACGATAAAACAGCTCCTCCGTGCTGTTTTCATACCGAGTCACCGTCCACTGTGCTCAGCGAGAAAACGCGATTTCGGCCGATTTTCGATCTGATCTGTCAGCAGATTCGGTTTCTGGGCAATTTGCATGTCGAACTGCACGGCAGAAACGATAAAACAGTTCCTCCGTGCAGTTTTCATACCGAGTCACCGTCCACTGGGCTCAGCGAGAAAACGCGATTTCGGCGCTTCTGAGGGCCAAAAACGCGATATCGGCCGATTTGCGATCTGTCAGCAGATTCGGTTTCTGGGCAGTTTACATGTCGAACTGCACGGTAGAAACGATAAAACGGCTCCTCCATGCAGTTTTCATACCGAGTCACCGTCCACTGGGCTCAGCGAGAAAACGCGATTTCGGCGCTTCTGAGGGCCGAAAACGCGATATCGGCCGATTTGCGATCTGTCAGCAGATTCGGTTTCTGGGCAGTTTACATGTCGAACTGCACGGTAGAAACGATAAAACGGTTCCTCCATGCAGTTTTCATACCGACTCACCGTCCACTCGGCTCAGCGAGAAAACGCGATTTCGGCGCTTCTGAGGGCCGAAAACGATATCGGCCGATTTTCGATCTGTCAGCAGATTCGGTTTCTGGGCAGTTTACATGTCGAACTGCATGGTAGAAATGATAAAACGGCTCCTCCATGAGGTTTTCATACCGAGTCACCGTCCACTGGGCTCAGCGAGAAAACGCGATTTCGGCGCTTCTGAGGCCGAAAACGCGATATCGGCCGATTTTCGATCTGTCAGCAGATTCGGTTTCTGGGCAGTACATGTCGAACTGCACGGTAGAAACGATAAAACAACTCCTCCGTGCAGTTTTCATACCGAGTCACCGTCCACTGTGCTCAGCGAGAAAACGCGATTTCGGCGCGCTTCTGAGGGCCGAAAATGCGATATCGGCCGATTTTCGGCGCTCCTGAGGGCCGAAAACGCGATATCGGCCGATTTGCGATCTGTCAGCAGATTCGGTTTCTGGGCAGTGTACATGTCGAACTGCACGGTAGAAACGATAAAACAGCTCCTCCGTGCAGTTTTCATACCGAGTCACCGTCCACTCGGCTCAGCGAGAAAACGCGATTTCGGCACTTCTGAGGGCCGAAAACGCGATATCGGCCGATTTTCGATCTGTCAGCAGATTCGGTTTCTGGGCAGTTTACATGTCGAACTGCACGGTAGAAACGATAAAACAGCTCCTCCGTGCAGTTTTCATACCGAGTCACCGTCCACTGGGCTCAGCGAGAAAACGCGATTTCGGCGCTTCTGAGGGCCGAAAACGCGATAGATAAAACAGCTCCCCCGTGCAGTTTTCATACCGAGTCACCGTCCACTGGGCTCAGCGAGAAAACGCGATTTCGGCGCTTCTGAGGGCCGAAAACGCGATATCGGCCGATTTGCGATCTGTCAGCAGATTCGGTTTCTGGGCAGTTTACATGTCGAACTGCACGGTAGAAACGATAAAACAGCTCCTCCGTGCAGTTTTCATACCGAGTCACCGTCCACTGGGCTCAGCGAGAAAACGCGATTTCGGCACTCCTGAGGGCCGAAAACGCGATATCGGCCGATTTTCGATCTGTCAGCAGATTCGGTTTCTGGGCAGTTTACATGTCGAACTGCACGGTAGAAACGATAAAACAGCTCCTCCGTGCAGTTTTCATACCGAGTCACCGTCCACTGGGCTCAGCGAGAAAACGCGATTTCGGCGCTTCTGAGGGCCGAAAACGCGATATCGGCCGATTTTCGATCTGTCAGCAGATTCGGTTTCTGGGCAGTTTACATGTCGAACTGCACGGTAGAAACGATAAAACAGCTCCTCCGTGCAGTTTTCATACCGAGTCACCGTCCACTGTGCTCAGCGAGAACGTGCAGTTTTCATACCGAGTCACCGTCCACTGGGCTCAGCGAGAAAACGCGATTTCGGCGCTTCTGAGGGCCGAAAACGCGATATCGGCCGATTTTCGATCTGTCAGCAGATTCGGTTTCTGGGCAGTTTACATGTCGAACTGCACGGTAGAAACGATAAAACAGCTCCTCCGTGCAGTTTTCATACCGAGTCACCGTCCACTGTGCTCAGCGAGAAAACGCGATTTCGGCGCTTCTGAGGGCCGAAAACGCGATATCGGCCGATTTGCGATCTGTCAGCAGATTCGGTTTCTGGGCAGTTTACATGTCGAACTGCACGGTAGAAACGATAAACAGCTCCTCCGTGCAGTTTTCATACCGAGTCACCGTCCACTGGGCTCAGCGAGAAAACGCGATTTCGGCGCTTCTGAGGGCCGAAAACGCGATATCGGCCGATTTTCGATCTGTCAGCAGATTCGGTTTCTGGGCAGTTTACATGTCGAACTGCACGGTAGAAACGATAAAACAGCTCCTCCGTGCAGTTTTCATACCGAGTCACCGTCCACTGGGCTCAGCGAGAAAACGCGATTTCGGCGCTTCTGAGGGCCGAAAACGCGATATCGGCCGATTTGCGATCTGTCAGCAGATTCGGTTTCTGGGCAGTTTACATGTCGAACTGCACGGTGAGAAACGATAAAACAGCTCCTCCGTGCAGTTTTCATACCGAGTCACCGTCCACTGGGCTCAGCGAGAAAACGCGATTTCGGCGCTTCTGAGGGCCGAAAACGCGATATCGGCCGATTTGCGATCTGTCAGCAGATTCGGTTTCTGGGCAGTTTACATGTCGAACTGCACGGTAGAAACGATAAAACAGCTCCTCCGTGCAGTTTTCATACCGAGTCACCGTCCACTCGGCTCAGCGAGAAAACGCGATTTCGGCGCTTCTGAGGGCCGAAAACGCGATATCGGCCGATTTTCGATCTGTCAGCAGATTCGGTTTCTGGGCAGTTTACATGTCGAACTGCACGGTAGAAACGATAAAACAGCTCCTCCGTGCAGTTTTCATACCGAGTCACCGTCCACTGGGCTCAGCGAGAAACGCGATTTCGGCGCTTCTGAGGGCCGAAAACGCGATATCGGCCGATTTGCGATCTGTCAGCAGATTCGGTTTCTGGGCAGTTTACATGTCGAACTGCACGGTAGAAACGATAAAACAGCTCCTCCGTGCAGTTTTCATACCGAGTCACCGTCCACTGGGCTCAGCGAGAAAACGCGATTTCGGCGCTTCTGAGGGCCGAAAACGCGATATCGGCCGATTTGCGATCTGTCAGCAGATTCGGTTTCTGGGCAGTTTACATGTCGAACTGCACGGTAGAAACGATAAAACAGCTCCTCCGTGCAGTTTTCATACCGAGTCACCGTCCACTGCGCTAAGCGAGAAAACGCGATTTCGGCCGATTTGCGATCTGTCAGCAGATTCGGTTTCTGGGCAGTTTACATGTCGAACTGCACGGTGAAAACGATAAAACAGCTCCTCCGTGCAGTTTTCATAACCGAGTCACCGTCCACTCGGCTCAGCGAGAAAACGCGATTTCGGCGCTTCTGAGGGCCGAAAACGCGATATCGGGCGATTTTCGATCTGTCAGCAGATTCGGTTTCTGGGCAGTTTACATGTCGAACTGCACGGTAGAAACGATAAAACAGCTCCTCCGTGCAGTTTTCATACCGAGTCACCGTCCACTGGGCTCAGCGAGAAAACGCGATTTCGGCGCTTCTGAGGGCCGAAAACGCGATATCGGCCGATTTGCGATCTGTCAGCAGATTCGGTTTCTGGGCAGTTTACATGTCGAACTGCACGGTAGAAACGATAAAACAGCTCCTCCGTGCAGTTTTCATACCGGAGTCACCGTCCACTCGGCTCAGCGAGAAAACGCGATTTCGGCGCTCTGAGGGCCGAAAACGCGATATCGGCCGATTTTCGATCTGTCAGCAGATTCGGTTTCTGGGCAGTTTACATGTCGAACTGCACGGTAGAAACGATAAAACAGCTCCTCCGTGCAGTTTTCATACCGAGTCACCGTCCACTGGGCTCAGCGAGAAAACGCGATTTCGGCGCTTCTGAGGGCCGAAAACGCGATATCGGCCGATTTGCGATCTGTCAGCAGATTCGGTTTCTGGGCAGTTTACATGTCGAACTGCACGGTAGAAACGATAAAACAGCTCCTCCGTGCAGTTTTCATACCGAGTCACCGTCCACTGGGCTCAGCGAGAAAACGCGATTTCGGCGCTTCTGAGGGCCGAAAACGCGATATCGGCCGGATTTGCGATCTGTCAGCAGATTCGGTTTCTGGGCAGTTTACATGTCGAACTGCACGGTAGAAACGATAAAACAGCTCCTCCGTGCAGTTTTCATACCGAGTCACCGTCCACTGGGCTCAGCGAGAAAACGCGATTTCGGCACTTCTGAGGGCCGAAAACGCGATATCGGCCGATTTTCGATCTGTCAGCAGATTCGGTTTCTGGGCAGTTTACATGTCGAACTGCACGGTAGAAACGATAAAACAGCTCCTCCGTGCAGTTTTCATACCGAGTCACCGTCCACTGGGCTCAGCGAGAAAACGCGATTTCGGCGCTTTCTGAGGGCCGAAAACGCGATATCGGCCGATTTTCGATCTGTCAGCAGATTCGGTTTCTGGGCAGTTTACATGTCGAACTGCACGGTAGAAACGATAAACAGCTCCTCCGTGCAGTTTTCATACCGAGTCACCGTCCACTGGGCTCAGCGAGAAAACGCGATTTCGGCGCTTCTGAGGGCCGAAAACGCGATATCGGCCGATTTGCGATCTGTCAGCAGATTCGGTTTCTGGGCAGTTTACATGTCGAACTGCACGGTAGAAACGATAAAACAGCTCCTCCGTGCAGTTTTCATACCGAGTCACCGTCCACTGGGCTCAGCGAGAAAACGCGATTTCGGCGCTTCTGAGGGCCGAAAACGCGATATCGGCCGATTTGCGATCTGTCAGCAGATTCGGTTTCTGGGCAGTTTACATGTCGAACTGCACGGTAGAAACGATAAAACAGCTCCTCCGTGCAGTTTTCATACCGAGTCACCGTCCACTGGGCTCAGCGAGAAAACGCGATTTCGGCGCTTCTGAGGGCCGAAAACGCGATATCGGCCGATTTGCGATCTGTCAGCAGATTCGGTTTCTGGGCAGTTTACATGTCGAACTGCACGGTAGAAACGATAAAACAGCTCCTCCGTGCAGTTTTCATACCGAGTCACCGTCCACTGGGCTCAGCGAGAAAACGCGATTTCGGCGCTTCTGAGGGCCGAAAACGCGATATCGGCCGATTTGCGATCTGTCAGCAGATTCGGTTTCTGGGCAGTTTACATGTCGAACTGCACGGTAGAAACGATAAAACAGCTCCTCCGTGCAGTTTTCATACCGAGTCACCGTCCACTGGGCTCAGCGAGAAAACGCGATTTCGGCGCTACCGTCCACTGGGCTCAGCGAGAAAAACGCGATTTCGGCGCTTCTGAGGGCCGAAAACGCGATATCGGCCGATTTTCGATCTGTCAGCAGATTCGGTTTCTGGGCAGTTTACATGTCGAACTGCACGGTAGAAACGATAAAACAGCTCCTCCGTGCAGTTTTCATACCGAGTCACCGTCCACTGGGCTCAGCGAGAAAACGCGATTTCGGCGCTTCTGAGGGCCGAAAACGCGATATCGGCCGATTTTCGATCTGTCAGCAGATTCGGTTTCTGGGCAGTTTACATGTCGAACTGCACGGTAGAAACGATAAAACAGCTCCTCCGTGCAGTTTTCATACCGAGTCACCGTCCACTGGGCTCAGCGAGAGAACTGCACGGTGAAACGATAAAACAGCTCCTCCGTGCAGTTTTCATACCGAGTCACCGTCCACTGGGCTCAGCGAGAAAACGCGATTTCGGCGCTTCTGAGGGCCGAAAACGCGATATCGGCCGATTTTCGATCTGTCAGCAGATTCGGTTTCTGGGCAGTTTACATGTCGAACTGCACGGTAGAAACGATAAAACAGCTCCTCCGCGCAGTTTTCATACCGAGTCACCGTCCACTGGGCTCAGCGAGAAAACGCGATTTCGGCGCTTCTGAGGGCCGAAAACGCGATATCGGCCGATTTTCGATCTGTCAGCAGATTCGGTTTCTGGGCAGTTTACATGTCGAACTGCACGGTAGAAACGATAAAACAGGTAAACGCGATATCAGCCGATTTGCGATCTGTCAGCAGATTCGGTTTCTGGGCAGTTTACATGTCGAACTGCACGGTAGAAACGATAAAACAGCTCCTCCGTGCAGTTTTCATACCGAGTCACCGTCCACTGGGCTCAGCGAGAAAACGCGATTTCGGCGCTTCTGAGGGCCGAAAACGCGATATCGGCCGATTTTCGATCTGTCAGCAGATTCGGTTTCTGGGCAGTTTACATGTCGAACTGCACTGTACGGTAGAAACGATAAAACAGCTCCTCCGTGCAGTTTTCATACCGAGTCACCGTCCACTGGGCTCAGCGAGAAAACGCGATTTCGGCGCTTCTGAGGGCCGAAAACGCGATATCGGCCGATTTGCGATCTGTCAGCAGATTCGGTTTCTGGGCAGTTTACATGTCGAACTGCACGGTAGAAACGATAAAACAGCTCCTCCGTGCAGTTTTCATACCGAGTCACCGTCCACTGGGCTCAGCGAGAAAACGCGATTTCGGCGCTTCTGAGGGCCGAAAACGCGATATCGGCCGATTTGCGATCTGTCAGCAGATTCGGTTTCTGGGCAGTTTACATGTCGAACTGCACGGTAGAAACGATAAAACAGCTCCTCCGTGCAGTTTTCATACCGAGTCACCGTCCACTGGGCTCAGCGAGAAAACGCGATTTCGGCGCTTCTGAGGGCCGAAAACGCGATATCGGCCGATTTTCGATCTGTCAGCAGATTCGGTTTCTGGGCAGTTTACATGTCGAACTGCACGGTAGAAACGATAAAACAGCTCCTCCGTGCAGTTTTCATACCGAGTCACCGTCCACTAGGCTCAGCGAGAAAACGCGATTTCGGCACTTCTGAGGGCCGAAAACGCGATATCGGCCGATTTTCGATCTGTCAGCAGATTCGGTTTCTGGGCAGTTTACATGTCGAACTGCACGGTAGAAACGATAAAACAGCTCCTCCGTGCAGTTTTCATACCGAGTCACCGTCCACTGGGCTCAGCGAGAAAACGCGATTTCGGCGCTTCTGAGGGCCGAAAACGCGATATCGGCCGATTTGCGATCTGTCAGCAGATTCGGTTTCTGGGCAGTTTACATGTCGAACTGCACGGTAGAAACGATAAAACAGCTCCTCCGTGCAGTTTTCATACCGAGTCACCGTCCACTGGGCTCAGCGAGAAAACGCGATTTCGGCGCTTCTGAGGGCCGAAAACGCGATATCGGCCGATTTGCGATCTGTCAGCAGATTCGGTTTCTGGGCAGTTTACATGTCGAACTGCACGGTAGAAACGATAAAACAGCTCCTCCGTGCAGTTTTCATACCGAGTCACCGTCCACTGGGCTCAGCGAGAAAACGCGATTTCGGCGCTTCTGAGGGCCGAAAACGCGATATCGGCCGATTTGCGATCTGTCAGCAGATTCGGTTTCTGGGCAGTTTACATGTCGAACTGCACGGTAGAAACGATAAAACAGCTCCTCCGTGCAGTTTTCATACCGAGTCACCGTCCACTGGGCTCAGCGAGAAAACGCGATTTCGGCGCTTCTGAGGGCCGAAAACGCGATATCGGCCGATTTGCGATCTGTCAGCAGATTCGGTTTCTGGGCAGTTTACATGTCGAACTGCACGGTAGAAACGATAAAACAGCTCCTCCGTGCAGTTTTCATACCGAGTCACCGTCCACTGGGCTCAGCGAGAAAACGCGATTTCGGCGCTTCTGAGGGCCGAAAACGCGATATCGGCCGATTTGCGATCTGTCAGCAGATTCGGTTTCTGGGCAGTTTACATGTCGAACTGCACGATAGAAACGATAAAACAGCTCCTCCGTGCAGTTTTCATACCGAGTCACCGTCCACTCGGCTCAGCGAGAAAACGCGATTTCGGCGCTTCTGAGGGCCGAAAACGCGATATCGGCCGATTTGCGATCTGTCAGCAGATTCGGTTTCTGGGCAGTTTACATGTCGAACTGCACGGTAGAAACGATAAAACAGCTCCTCCGTGCAGTTTTCATACCGAGTCACCGTCCACTGGCTCAGCGAGAAAACGCGATTTCGGCGCTTCTGAGGGCCGAAAACGCGATATCGGCCGATTTGCGATCTGTCAGCAGATTCGGTTTCTGGGCAGTTTACATGTCGAACTGCACGGTAGAAACGATAAAACAGCTCCTCCATGCAGTTTTCATACCGAGTCACCGTCCACTGGGCTCAGCGAGAAAACGCGATTTCGGCGCTTCTGAGGGCCGAAAACGCGATATCGGCCGATTTGCGATCTGTCAGCAGATTCGGTTTCTGGGCAGTTTACATGTCGAACTGCACGGTAGAAACGATAAAACAGCTCCTCCGTGCAGTTTTCATACCGAGTCACCGTCCACTCGGCTCAGCGAGAAAACGCGATTTCGGCGCTTCTGAGGGCCGAAAACGCGATATCGGCCGATTTGCGATCTGTCAGCAGATTCGGTTTCTGGGCAGTTTACATGTCGAACTGCACGGTAGAAACGATAAAACAGCTCCTCCGTGCAGTTTTCATACCGAGTCACCGTCCACTGGGCTCAGCGAGAAAACGCGATTTCGGCACTTCTGAGGGCCGAAAACGCGATATCGGCCGATTTGCGATCTGTCAGCAGATTCGGTTTCTGGGCAGTTTACATGTCGAACTGCACGGTAGAAACGATAAAACAGCTCCTCCGTGCAGTTTTCATACCGAGTCACCGTCCACTGGGCTCAGCGAGAAAACGCGATTTCGGCGCTTTCTGAGGGCCGAAAACGCGATATCGGCCGATTTGCGATCTGTCAGCAGATTCGGTTTCTGGGCAGTTTACATGTCGAACTGCACGGTAGAAACGATAAAACAGCTCCTCCGTGCAGTTTTCATACCGAGTCACCGTCCACTCGGCTCAGCGAGAAAACGCGATTTCGGCACTTCTGAGGGCCGAAAACGCGATATCGGCCGATTTTCGATCTGTCAGCAGATTCGGTTTCTGGGCAGTTTACATGTCGAACTGCACGGTAGAAACGATAAAACAGCTCCTCCGTGCAGTTTTCATACCGAGTCACCGTCCACTCGGCTCAGCGAGAAAACGCGATTTCGGCGCTTCTGAGGGCCGAAAACGCGATATCGGCCGATTTTCGATCTGTCAGCAGATTCGGTTTCTGGGCAGTTTACATGTCGAACTGCACGGTAGAAACGATAAAACAGCTCCTCCGTGCAGTTTTCATACCGAGTCACCGTCCACTGGGCTCAGCGAGAAAACGCGATTTCGGCGCTTCTGAGGGCCGAAAACGCGATATCGGCCGATTTGCGATCTGTCAGCAGATTCGGTTTCTGGGCAGTTTACATGTCGAACTGCACGGTAGAAACGATAAAACAGCTCCTCCGTGCAGTTTTCATACCGAGTCACCGTCCACTGGGCTCAGCGAGAAAACGCGATTTCGGCGCTTCTGAGGGCCGAAAACGCGATATCGGCCGATTTGCGATCTGTCAGCAGATTCGGTTTCTGGGCAGTTTACATGTCGAACTGCACGGTAGAAACGATAAAACAGCTCCTCCGTGCAGTTTTCATACCGAGTCACCGTCCACTCGGCTCAGCGAGAAAACGCGATTTCGGCGCTTCTGAGGGCCGAAAACGCGATATCGGCCGATTTTCGATCTGTCAGCAGATTCGGTTTCTGGGCAGTTTACATGTCGAACTGCACGGTAGAAACGATAAAACAGCTCCTCCGTGCAGTTTTCATACCGAGTCACCGTCCACTGGGCTCAGCGAGAAAACGCGATTTCGGCGCTTCTGAGGGCCGAAAACGCGATATCGGCCGATTTGCGATCTGTCAGCAGATTCGGTTTCTGGGCAGTTTACATGTCGAACTGCACGGTAGAAACGATAAAACAGCTCCTCCGTGCAGTTTTCATACCGAGTCACCGTCCACTGGGCTCAGCGAGAAAACGCGATTTCGGCGCTTCTGAGGGCCGAAAACGCGATATCGGCCGATTTGCGATCTGTCAGCAGATTCGGTTTCTGGGCAGTTTACATGTCGAACTGCACGGTAGAAACGATAAAACAGCTCCTCCGTGCTGTTTTCATACCGAGTCACCGTCCACTGGGCTCAGCGAGAAAACGCGATTTCGGCGCTTCTGAGGGCCGAAAACGCGATATCGGCCGATTTGCGATCTGTCAGCAGATTCGTTTTCTGGGCAGTTTACATGTCGAACTGCACGGTAGAAACGATAAAACAGCTGCTCCGTGCTGTTTTCTCACCGTCCACTAGGCTCAGCGAGAAAACGCGATTTCGGCGCTTCTGAGGGCCGAAAACGCGATATCGGCCGATTTTCGATCTGTCAGCAGATTCGGTTTCTGGGCAGTTTACATGTCGAACTGCACGGTAGAAACGATAAAACAGCTCCTCCGTGCAGTTTTCATACCGAGTCACCGTCCACATGGCTCAGCGAGAAAACGCGATTTCGGCGCTTCTGAGGGCCGAAAACGCGATATCGGCCGATTTGCGATCTGTCAGCAGATTCGGTTTCTGGGCAGTTTACATGTCGAACTGCACGGTAGAAACGATAAAACAGCTCCTCCGTGCAGTTTTCATACCGAGTCACCGTCCACTGGGCTCAGCGAGAAAACGCGATTTCGGCGCTTCTGAGGGCCGAAAACGCGATATCGGCCGATTTGCGATCTGTCAGCAGATTCGGTTTCTGGGCAGTTTACATGTCGAACTGCACGGTAGAAACGATAAAACAGCTCCTCCGTGCAGTTTTCATACCGAGTCACCGTCCACTGGGCTCAGCGAGAAAACGCGATTTCGGCGCTTCTGAGGGCCGAAAACGCGATATCGGCCGATTTGCGATCTGTCAGCAGATTCGGTTTCTGGGCAGTTTACATGTCGAACTGCACGGTAGAAACGATAAAACAGCTCCTCCGTGCAGTTTTCATACCGAGTCACCGTCCACTGGGCTCAGCGAGAAAACGCGATTTCGGCGCTTCTGAGGGCCGAAAACGCGATATCGGCCGATTTTCGATCTGTCAGCAGATTCGGTTTCTGGGCAGTTTACATGTCGAACTGCACGGTAGAAACGATAAAACAGCTCCTCCGTGCAGTTTTCATACCGAGTCACCGTCCACTGGGCTCAGCGAGAAAACGCGATTTCGGCGCTTCTGAGGGCCGAAAACGCGATATCGGCCGATTTGCGATCTGTCAGCAGATTCGGTTTCTGGGCAGTTTACATGTCGAACTGCACGGTAGACGCTCCTCCGTGCTGTTTTCATACCGAGTCACCGTCCACTAGGCTCAGCGAGAAAACGCGATTTCGGCGCTTCTGAGGGCCGAAAACGCGATATCGGCCGATTTTCGATCTGTCAGCAGATTCGGTTTCTGGGCAGTTTACATGTCGAACTGCACGGTAGAAACGATAAAACAGCTCCTCCGTGCAGTTTTCATACCGAGTCACCGTCCACTGGGCTCAGCGAGAAAACGCGATTTCGGCGCTTCTGAGGGCCGAAAACGCGATATCGGCCGATTTGCGATCTGTCAGCAGATTCGGTTTCTGGGCAGTTTACATGTCGAACTGCACGGTAGAAACGATAAAACAGCTCCTCCGTGCAGTTTTCATACCGAGTCACCGTCCACTGGGCTCAGCGAGAAAACGCGATTTCGGCGCTTCTGAGGGCCGAAAACGCGATATCGGCCGATTTGCGATCTGTCAGCAGATTCGGTTTCTGGGCAGTTTACATGTCGAACTGCACGGTAGAAACGATAAAACAGCTCCTCCGTGCAGTTTTCATACCGAGTCACCGTCCACTCGGCTCAGCGAGAAAACGCGATTTCGGCGCTTCTGAGGGCCGAAAACGCGATATCGGCCGATTTGCGATCTGTCAGCAGATTCGGTTTCTGGGCAGTTTACATGTCGAACTGCACGGTAGAAACGATAAAACAGCTCCTCCGTGCAGTTTTCATACCGAGTCACCGTCCACTGGGCTCAGCGAGAAAACGCGATTTCGGCGCTTCTGAGGGCCGAAAACGCGATATCGGCCGATTTTCGATCTGTCAGCAGATTCGGTTTCTGGGCAGTTTACATGTCGAACTGCACGGTAGAAACGATAAAACAGCTCCTCCGTGCAGTTTTCATACCGAGTCACCGTCCACTGGGCTCAGCGAGAAAACGCGATTTCGGCGCTTCTGAGGGCCGAAAACGCGATATCGGCCGATTTGCGATCTGTCAGCAGATTCGGTTTCTGGGCAGTTTACATGTCGAACTGCACGGTAGAAACGATAAAACAGCTCCTCCGTGCAGTTTTCATACCGAGTCACCGTCCACTAGGCTCAGCGAGAAAACGCGATTTCGGCGCTTCTGAGGGCCGAAAACGCGATATCGGCCGATTTGCGATCTGTCAGCAGATTCGGTTTCTGGGCAGTTTACATGTCGAACTGCACGGTAGAAACGATAAAACAGCTCCTCCGTGCAGTTTTCATACCGAGTCACCGTCCACTGGGCTCAGCGAGAAAACGCGATTTCGGCGCTTCTGAGGGCCGAAAACGCGATATCGGCCGATTTGCGATCTGTCAGCAGATTCGGTTTCTGGGCAGTTTACATGTCGAACTGCACGGTAGAAACGATAAAACAGCTCCTCCGTGCAGTTTTCATACCGAGTCACCGTCCACTGGGCTCAGCGAGAAAACGCGATTTCGGCGCTTCTGAGGGCCGAAAACGCGATATCGGCCGATTTGCGATCTGTCAGCAGATTCGGTTTCTGGGCAGTTTACATGTCGAACTGCACGGTAGAAACGATAAAACAGCTCCTCCGTGCAGTTTTCATACCGAGTCACCGTCCACTGGGCTCAGCGAGAAAACGCGATTTCGGCGCTTCTGAGGGCCGAAAACGCGATATCGGCCGATTTTCGATCTGTCAGCAGATTCGGTTTCTGGGCAGTTTACATGTCGAACTGCACGGTAGAAACGATAAAACAGCTCCTCCGTGCAGTTTTCATACCGAGTCACCGTCCACTGGGCTCAGCGAGAAAACGCGATTTCGGCGCTTCTGAGGGCCGAAAACGCGATATCGGCCGATTTGCGATCTGTCAGCAGATTCGGTTTCTGGGCAGTTTACATGTCGAACTGCACGGTAGAAACGATAAAACAGCTCCTCCGTGCAGTTTTCATACCGAGTCACCGTCCACTCGGCTCAGCGAGAAAACGCGATTTCGGCGCTTCTGAGGGCCGAAAACGCGATATCGGCCGATTTTCGATCTGTCAGCAGATTCGGTTTCTGGGCAGTTTACATGTCGAACTGCACGGTAGAAACGATAAAACAGCTCCTCCGTGCAGTTTTCATACCGAGTCACCGTCCACTGGGCTCAGCGAGAAAACGCGATTTCGGCGCTTCTGAGGGCCGAAAACGCGATATCGGCCGATTTGCGATCTGTCAGCAGATTCGGTTTCTGGGCAGTTTACATGTCGAACTGCACGGTAGAAACGATAAAACAGCTCCTCCGTGCAGTTTTCATACCGAGTCACCGTCCACTCGGCTCAGCGAGAAAACGCGATTTCGGCGCTTCTGAGGGCCGAAAACGCGATATCGGCCGATTTTCGATCTGTCAGCAGATTCGGTTTCTGGGCAGTTTACATGTCGAACTGCACGGTAGAAACGATAAAACAGCTCCTCCGTGCAGTTTTCATACCGAGTCACCGTCCACTGGGCTCAGCGAGAAAACGCGATTTCGGCGCTTCTGAGGGCCGAAAACGCGATATCGGCCGATTTTCGATCTGTCAGCAGATTCGGTTTCTGGGCAGTTTACATGTCGAACTGCACGGTAGAAACGATAAAACAGCTCCTCCGTGCAGTTTTCATACCGAGTCACCGTCCACTGGGCTCAGCGAGAAAACGCGATTTCGGCGCTTCTGAGGGCCGAAAACGCGATATCGGCCGATTTGCGATCTGTCAGCAGATTCGGTTTCTGGGCAGTTTACATGTCGAACTGCACGGTAGAAACGATAAAACAGCTCCTCCGTGCAGTTTTCATACCGAGTCACCGTCCACTGGGCTCAGCGAGAAAACGCGATTTCGGCGCTTCTGAGGGCCGAAAACGCGATATCGGCCGATTTGCGATCTGTCAGCAGATTCGGTTTCTGGGCAGTTTACATGTCGAACTGCACGGTAGAAACGATAAAACAGCTCCTCCGTGCAGTTTTCATACCGAGTCACCGTCCACTGGGCTCAGCGAGAAAACGCGATTTCGGCGCTTCTGAGGGCCGAAAACGCGATATCGGCCGATTTTCGATCTGTCAGCAGATTCGGTTTCTGGGCAGTTTACATGTCGAACTGCACGGTAGAAACGATAAAACAGCTCCTCCGTGCAGTTTTCATACCGAGTCACCGTCCACTGGGCTCAGCGAGAAAACGCGATTTCGGCGCTTCTGAGGGCCGAAAACGCGATATCGGCCGATTTGCGATCTGTCAGCAGATTCGGTTTCTGGGCAGTTTACATGTCGAACTGCACGGTAGAAACGATAAAACAGCTCCTCCGTGCAGTTTTCATACCGAGTCACCGTCCACTGGCTCAGCGAGAAAACGCGATTTCGGCGCTTCTGAGGGCCGAAAACGCGATATCGGCCGATTTGCGATCTGTCAGCAGATTCGGTTTCTGGGCAGTTTACATGTCGAACTGCACGGTAGAAACGATAAAACAGCTCCTCCGTGCAGTTTTCATACCGAGTCACCGTCCACTGGGCTCAGCGAGAAAACGCGATTTCGGCGCTTCTGAGGGCCGAAAACGCGATATCGGCCGATTTGCGATCTGTCAGCAGATTCGGTTTCTGGGCAGTTTACATGTCGAACTGCACGGTAGAAACGATAAAACAGCTCCTCCGTGCAGTTTTCATACCGAGTCACCGTCCACTGGGCTCAGCGAGAAAACGCGATTTCGGCGCTTCTGAGGGCCGAAAACGCGATATCGGCCGATTTGCGATCTGTCAGCAGATTCGGTTTCTGGGCAGTTTACATGTCGAACTGCACGGTAGAAACGATAAAACAGCTCCTCCGTGCAGTTTTCATACCGAGTCACCGTCCACTCGGCTCAGCGAGAAAACGCGATTTCGGCGCTTCTGAGGGCCGAAAACGCGATATCGGCCGATTTGCGATCTGTCAGCAGATTCGGTTTCTGGGCAGTTTACATGTCGAACTGCACGGTAGAAACGATAAAACAGCTCCTCCGTGCAGTTTTCATACCGAGTCACCGTCCACTGGGCTCAGCGAGAAAACGCGATTTCGGCGCTTCTGAGGGCCGAAAACGCGATATCGGCCGATTTGCGATCTGTCAGCAGATTCGGTTTCTGGGCAGTTTACATGTCGAACTGCACGGTAGAAACGATAAAACAGCTCCTCCGTGCAGTTTTCATACCGAGTCACCGTCCACTGGCTCAGCGAGAAAACGCGATTTCGGCGCTTCTGAGGGCCGAAAACGCGATATCGGCCGATTTTCGATCTGTCAGCAGATTCGGTTTCTGGGCAGTTTACATGTCGAACTGCACGGTAGAAACGATAAAACAGCTCCTCCGTGCAGTTTTCATACCGAGTCACCGTCCACTGGGCTCAGCGAGAAAACGCGATTTCGGCGCTTCTGAGGGCCGAAAACGCGATATCGGCCGATTTGCGATCTGTCAGCAGATTCGGTTTCTGGGCAGTTTACATGTCGAACTGCACGGTAGAAACGATAAAACAGCTCCTCCGTGCAGTTTTCATACCGAGTCACCGTCCACTGGGCTCAGCGAGAAAACGCGATTTCGGCGCTTCTGAGGGCCGAAAACGCGATATCGGCCGATTTGCGATCTGTCAGCAGATTCGGTTTCTGGGCAGTTTACATGTCGAACTGCACGGTAGAAACGATAAAACAGCTCCTCCGTGCAGTTTTCATACCGAGTCACCGTCCACTGGGCTCAGCGAGAAAACGCGATTTCGGCGCTTCTGAGGGCCGAAAACGCGATATCGGCCGATTTGCGATCTGTCAGCAGATTCGGTTTCTGGGCAGTTTACATGTCGAACTGCACGGTAGAAACGATAAAACAGCTCCTCCGTGCAGTTTTCATACCGAGTCACCGTCCACTGGGCTCAGCGAGAAAACGCGATTTCGGCGCTTCTGAGGGCCGAAAACGCGATATCGGCCGATTTGCGATCTGTCAGCAGATTCGGTTTCTGGGCAGTTTACATGTCGAACTGCACGGTAGAAACGATAAAACAGCTCCTCCGTGCAGTTTTCATACCGAGTCACCGTCCACTGGGCTCAGCGAGAAAACGCGATTTCGGCGCTTCTGAGGGCCGAAAACGCGATATCGGCCGATTTGCGATCTGTCAGCAGATTCGGTTTCTGGGCAGTTTACATGTCGAACTGCACGGTAGAAACGATAAAACAGCTCCTCCGTGCAGTTTTCATACCGAGTCACCGTCCACTGGGCTCAGCGAGAAAACGCGATTTCGGCGCTTCTGAGGGCCGAAAACGCGATATCGGCCGATTTGCGATCTGTCAGCAGATTCGGTTTCTGGGCAGTTTACATGTCGAACTGCACGGTAGAAACGATAAAACAGCTCCTCCGTGCAGTTTTCATACCGAGTCACCGTCCACTCGGCTCAGCGAGAAAACGCGATTTCGGCGCTTCTGAGGGCCGAAAACGCGATATCGGCCGATTTGCGATCTGTCAGCAGATTCGGTTTCTGGGCAGTTTACATGTCGAACTGCACGGTAGAAACGATAAAACAGCTCCTCCGTGCAGTTTTCATACCGAGTCACCGTCCACTGGGCTCAGCGAGAAAACGCGATTTCGGCGCTTCTGAGGGCCGAAAACGCGATATCGGCCGATTTGCGATCTGTCAGCAGATTCGGTTTCTGGGCAGTTTACATGTCGAACTGCACGGTAGAAACGATAAAACAGCTCCTCCGTGCAGTTTTCATACCGAGTCACCGTCCACTGGGCTCAGCGAGAAAACGCGATTTCGGCGCTTCTGAGGGCCGAAAACGCGATATCGGCCGATTTGCGATCTGTCAGCAGATTCGGTTTCTGGGCAGTTTACATGTCGAACTGCACGGTAGAAACGATAAAACAGCTCCTCCGTGCAGTTTTCATACCGAGTCACCGTCCACTAGGCTCAGCGAGAAAACGCGATTTCGGCGCTTCTGAGGGCCGAAAACGCGATATCGGCCGATTTTCGATCTGTCAGCAGATTCGGTTTCTGGGCAGTTTACATGTCGAACTGCACGGTAGAAACGATAAAACAGCTCCTCCGTGCAGTTTTCATACCGAGTCACCGTCCACTGGGCTCAGCGAGAAAACGCGATTTCGGCGCTTCTGAGGGCCGAAAACGCGATATCGGCCGATTTGCGATCTGTCAGCAGATTCGGTTTCTGGGCAGTTTACATGTCGAACTGCACGGTAGAAACGATAAAACAGCTCCTCCGTGCAGTTTTCATACCGAGTCACCGTCCACTGGGCTCAGCGAGAAAACGCGATTTCGGCGCTTCTGAGGGCCGAAAACGCGATATCGGCCGATTTGCGATCTGTCAGCAGATTCGGTTTCTGGGCAGTTTACATGTCGAACTGCACGGTAGAAACGATAAAACAGCTCCTCCGTGCAGTTTTCATACCGAGTCACCGTCCACTGGGCTCAGCGAGAAAACGCGATTTCGGCGCTTCTGAGGGCCGAAAACGCGATATCGGCCGATTTGCGATCTGTCAGCAGATTCGGTTTCTGGGCAGTTTACATGTCGAACTGCACGGTAGAAACGATAAAACAGCTCCTCCGTGCAGTTTTCATACCGAGTCACCGTCCACTCGGCTCAGCGAGAAAACGCGATTTCGGCGCTTCTGAGGGCCGAAAACGCGATATCGGCCGATTTTCGATCTGTCAGCAGATTCGGTTTCTGGGCAGTTTACATGTCGAACTGCACGGTAGAAACGATAAAACAGCTCCTCCGTGCAGTTTTCATACCGAGTCACCGTCCACTGGGCTCAGCGAGAAAACGCGATTTCGGCGCTTCTGAGGGCCGAAAACGCGATATCGGCCGATTTGCGATCTGTCAGCAGATTCGGTTTCTGGGCAGTTTACATGTCGAACTGCACGGTAGAAACGATAAAACAGCTCCTCCGTGCAGTTTTCATACCGAGTCACCGTCCACTCGGCTCAGCGAGAAAACGCGATTTCGGCACTTCTGAGGGCCGAAAACGCGATATCGGCCGATTTTCGATCTGTCAGCAGATTCGGTTTCTGGGCAGTTTACATGTCGAACTGCACGGTAGAAACGATAAAACAGCTCCTCCGTGCAGTTTTCATACCGAGTCACCGTCCACTGGGCTCAGCGAGAAAACGCGATTTCGGCGCTTCTGAGGGCCGAAAACGCGATATCGGCCGATTTGCGATCTGTCAGCAGATTCGTTTTCTGGGCAGTTTACATGTCGAACTGCACGGTAGAAACGATAAAACAGCTCCTCCGTGCTGTTTTCATACCGAGTCACCGTCCACTAGGCTCAGCGAGAAAACGCGATTTCGGCGCTTCTGAGGGCCGAAAACGCGATATCGGCCGATTTTCGATCTGTCAGCAGATTCGGTTTCTGGGCAGTTTACATGTCGAACTGCACGGTAGAAACGATAAAACAGCTCCTCCGTGCAGTTTTCATACCGAGTCACCGTCCACTGGGCTCAGCGAGAAAACGCGATTTCGGCGCTTCTGAGGGCCGAAAACGCGATATCGGCCGATTTGCGATCTGTCAGCAGATTCGGTTTCTGGGCAGTTTACATGTCGAACTGCACGGTAGAAACGATAAAACAGCTCCTCCGTGCAGTTTTCATACCGAGTCACCGTCCACTGGGCTCAGCGAGAAAACGCGATTTCGGCGCTTCTGAGGGCCGAAAACGCGATATCGGCCGATTTGCGATCTGTCAGCAGATTCGGTTTCTGGGCAGTTTACATGTCGAACTGCACGGTAGAAACGATAAAACAGCTCCTCCGTGCAGTTTTCATACCGAGTCACCGTCCACTGGGCTCAGCGAGAAAACGCGATTTCGGCGCTTCTGAGGGCCGAAAACGCGATATCGGCCGATTTGCGATCTGTCAGCAGATTCGGTTTCTGGGCAGTTTACATGTCGAACTGCACGGTAGAAACGATAAAACAGCTCCTCCGTGCAGTTTTCATACCGAGTCACCGTCCACTGGGCTCAGCGAGAAAACGCGATTTCGGCGCTTCTGAGGGCCGAAAACGCGATATCGGCCGATTTGCGATCTGTCAGCAGATTCGGTTTCTGGGCAGTTTACATGTCGAACTGCACGGTAGAAACGATAAAACAGCTCCTCCGTGCAGTTTTCATACCGAGTCACCGTCCACTGGGCTCAGCGAGAAAACGCGATTTCGGCGCTTCTGAGGGCCGAAAACGCGATATCGGCCGATTTGCGATCTGTCAGCAGATTCGGTTTCTGGGCAGTTTACATGTCGAACTGCACGGTAGAAACGATAAAACAGCTCCTCCGTGCAGTTTTCATACCGAGTCACCGTCCACTGGGCTCAGCGAGAAAACGCGATTTCGGCGCTTCTGAGGGCCGAAAACGCGATATCGGCCGATTTGCGATCTGTCAGCAGATTCGGTTTCTGGGCAGTTTACATGTCGAACTGCACGGTAGAAACGATAAAACAGCTCCTCCGTGCAGTTTTCATACCGAGTCACCGTCCACTCGGCTCAGCGAGAAAACGCGATTTCGGCGCTTCTGAGGGCCGAAAACGCGATATCGGCCGATTTTCGATCTGTCAGCAGATTCGGTTTCTGGGCAGTTTACATGTCGAACTGCACGGTAGAAACGATAAAACAGCTCCTCCGTGCAGTTTTCATACCGAGTCACCGTCCACTGGGCTCAGCGAGAAAACGCGATTTCGGCGCTTCTGAGGGCCGAAAACGCGATATCGGCCGATTTGCGATCTGTCAGCAGATTCGGTTTCTGGGCAGTTTACATGTCGAACTGCACGGTAGAAACGATAAAACAGCTCCTCCGTGCAGTTTTCATACCGAGTCACCGTCCACTGGGCTCAGCGAGAAAACGCGATTTCGGCGCTTCTGAGGGCCGAAAACGCGATATCGGCCGATTTGCGATCTGTCAGCAGATTCGGTTTCTGGGCAGTTTACATGTCGAACTGCACGGTAGAAACGATAAAACAGCTCCTCCGTGCAGTTTTCATACCGAGTCACCGTCCACTGGGCTCAGCGAGAAAACGCGATTTCGGCGCTTCTGAGGGCCGAAAACGCGATATCGGCCGATTTGCGATCTGTCAGCAGATTCGGTTTCTGGGCAGTTTACATGTCGAACTGCACGGTAGAAACGATAAAACAGCTCCTCCGTGCAGTTTTCATACCGAGTCACCGTCCACTGGGCTCAGCGAGAAAACGCGATTTCGGCGCTTCTGAGGGCCGAAAACGCGATATCGGCCGATTTGCGATCTGTCAGCAGATTCGGTTTCTGGGCAGTTTACATGTCGAACTGCACGGTAGAAACGATAAAACAGCTCCTCCGTGCAGTTTTCATACCGAGTCACCGTCCACTGGGCTCAGCGAGAAAACGCGATTTCGGCGCTTCTGAGGGCCGAAAACGCGATATCGGCCGATTTTCGATCTGTCAGCAGATTCGGTTTCTGGGCAGTTTACATGTCGAACTGCACGGTAGAAACGATAAAACAGCTCCTCCGTGCAGTTTTCATACCGAGTCACCGTCCACTGGGCTCAGCGAGAAAACGCGATTTCGGCGCTTCTGAGGGCCGAAAACGCGATATCGGCCGATTTTCGATCTGTCAGCAGATTCGGTTTCTGGGCAGTTTACATGTCGAACTGCACGGTAGAAACGATAAAACAGCTCCTCCGTGCAGTTTTCATACCGAGTCACCGTCCACTGGGCTCAGCGAGAAAACGCGATTTCGGCGCTTCTGAGGGCCGAAAACGCGATATCGGCCGATTTGCGATCTGTCAGCAGATTCGTTTTCTGGGCAGTTTACATGTCGAACTGCACGGTAGAAACGATAAAACAGCTCCTCCGTGCTGTTTTCATACCGAGTCACCGTCCACTAGGCTCATACCGAGTCACCGTCCACTGGGCTCAGCGAGAAAACGCGATTTCGGCGCTTCTGAGGGCCGAAAACGCGATATCGGCCGATTTGCGATCTGTCAGCAGATTCGGTTTCTGGGCAGTTTACATGTCGAACTGCACGGTAGAAACGATAAAACAGCTCCTCCGTGCAGTTTTCATACCGAGTCACCGTCCACTCGGCTCAGCGAGAAAACGCGATTTCGGCGCTTCTGAGGGCCGAAAACGCGATATCGGCCGATTTTCGATCTGTCAGCAGATTCGGTTTCTGGGCAGTTTACATGTCGAACTGCACGGTAGAAACGATAAAACAGCTCCTCCGTGCAGTTTTCATACCGAGTCACCGTCCACTGGCTCAGCGAGAAAACGCGATTTCGGCGCTTCTGAGGGCCGAAAACGCGATATCGGCCGATTTGCGATCTGTCAGCAGATTCGGTTTCTGGGCAGTTTACATGTCGAACTGCACGGTAGAAACGATAAAACAGCTCCTCCGTGCAGTTTTCATACCGAGTCACCGTCCACTCGGCTCAGCGAGAAAACGCGATTTCGGCGCTTCTGAGGGCCGAAAACGCGATATCGGCCGATTTTCGATCTGTCAGCAGATTCGGTTTCTGGGCAGTTTACATGTCGAACTGCACGGTAGAAACGATAAAACAGCTCCTCCGTGCAGTTTTCATACCGAGTCACCGTCCACTGGGCTCAGCGAGAAAACGCGATTTCGGCGCTTCTGAGGGCCGAAAACGCGATATCGGCCGATTTGCGATCTGTCAGCAGATTCGGTTTCTGGGCAGTTTACATGTCGAACTGCACGGTAGAAACGATAAAACAGCTCCTCCGTGCAGTTTTCATACCGAGTCACCGTCCACTGGGCTCAGCGAGAAAACGCGATTTCGGCGCTTCTGAGGGCCGAAAACGCGATATCGGCCGATTTTCGATCTGTCAGCAGATTCGGTTTCTGGGCAGTTTACATGTCGAACTGCACGGTAGAAACGATAAAACAGCTCCTCCGTGCAGTTTTCATACCGAGTCACCGTCCACTGGGCTCAGCGAGAAAACGCGATTTCGGCGCTTCTGAGGGCCGAAAACGCGATATCGGCCGATTTGCGATCTGTCAGCAGATTCGGTTTCTGGGCAGTTTACATGTCGAACTGCACGGTAGAAACGATAAAACAGCTCCTCCGTGCAGTTTTCATACCGAGTCACCGTCCACTCGGCTCAGCGAGAAAACGCGATTTCGGCGCTTCTGAGGGCCGAAAACGCGATATCGGCCGATTTGCGATCTGTCAGCAGATTCGGTTTCTGGGCAGTTTACATGTCGAACTGCACGGTAGAAACGATAAAACAGCTCCTCCGTGCAGTTTTCATACCGAGTCACCGTCCACTCGGCTCAGCGAGAAAACGCGATTTCGGCACTTCTGAGGGCCGAAAACGCGATATCGGCCGATTTTCGATCTGTCAGCAGATTCGGTTTCTGGGCAGTTTACATGTCGAACTGCACGGTAGAAACGATAAAACAGCTCCTCCGTGCAGTTTTCATACCGAGTCACCGTCCACTGGGCTCAGCGAGAAAACGCGATTTCGGCGCTTCTGAGGGCCGAAAACGCGATATCGGCCGATTTTCGATCTGTCAGCAGATTCGGTTTCTGGGCAGTTTACATGTCGAACTGCACGGTAGAAACGATAAAACAGCTCCTCCGTGCAGTTTTCATACCGAGTCACCGTCCACTGGGCTCAGCGAGAAAACGCGATTTCGGCGCTTCTGAGGGCCGAAAACGCGATATCGGCCGATTTGCGATCTGTCAGCAGATTCGGTTTCTGGGCAGTTTACATGTCGAACTGCACGGTAGAAACGATAAAACAGCTCCTCCGTGCTGTTTTCATACCGAGTCACCGTCCACTAGGCTCAGCGAGAAAACGCGATTTCGGCGCTTCTGAGGGCCGAAAACGCGATATCGGCCGATTTTCGATCTGTCAGCAGATTCGGTTTCTGGGCAGTTTACATGTCGAACTGCACGGTAGAAACGATAAAACAGCTCCTCCGTGCAGTTTTCATACCGAGTCACCGTCCACTCGGCTCAGCGAGAAAACGCGATTTCGGCGCTTCTGAGGGCCGAAAACGCGATATCGGCCGATTTTCGATCTGTCAGCAGATTCGGTTTCTGGGCAATTTGCATGTCGAACTGCACGGTAGAAACGATAAAACGGTTCCTCCATGCAGTTTTCATACCGAGTCACCGTCCCTCGGCTCAGCGAGAAAACGCGATTCGGCGTTTCCGAGGGCCGAAAACGCGATATCGGCCGATTTTCGATCTGTCAGCAGATTCGGTTTCTGGGCAGTTTACATGTCGAACTGCACGGTAGAAACGATAAAACAGCTCCTCCGCAGTTTTCATACCGAGTCACCGTCCACTGGGCTCAGCGAGAAAACGCGATTTCGGCGCTTTGAGGGCCAGCAAACGCGATATTGGCACCGATTGCGATCTGTCAGCATTCGGTTTCTGGGCAGTTTACATGTCGAACTGCACGGTAGAAACGATAAAACAGCTCCTCCGTGCAGTTTTCATACCGAGTCACCGTCCACTGGCTCAGCGAGAAAACGCGATTTCGGCGCTTCTGAGGGCCGAAAACGCGATATCGGCCGATTTTCGATCTGTCAGCAGATTCGGTTTCTGGGCAGTTTACATGTCGAACTGCACGGTAGAAACGATAAAACAGCTCCTCCGTGCAGTTTTCATACCGAGTCACCGTCCACTGGGCTCAGCGAGAAAACGCGATTTCGGCGCTTCTGAGGGCCGAAAACGCGATATCGGCCGATTTGCGATCTGTCAGCAGATTCGGTTTCTGGGCAGTTTACATGTCGAACTGCACGGTAGAAACGATAAAACAGCTCCTCCGTGCAGTTTTCATACCGAGTCACCGTCCACTGGGCTCAGCGAGAAAACGCGATTTCGGCGCTTCTGAGGGCCGAAAACGCGATATCGGCCGATTTGCGATCTGTCAGCAGATTCGGTTTCTGGGCAGTTTACATGTCGAACTGCACGGTAGAAACGATAAAACAGCTCCTCCGTGCAGTTTTCATACCGAGTCACCGTCCACTGGGCTCAGCGAGAAAACGCGATTTCGGCGCTTCTGAGGGCCGAAAACGCGATATCGGCCGATTTTCGATCTGTCAGCAGATTCGGTTTCTGGGCAGTTTACATGTCGAACTGCACGGTAGAAACGATAAAACAGCTCCTCCGTGCAGTTTTCATACCGAGTCACCGTCCACTGGGCTCAGCGAGAAAACGCGATTTCGGCGCTTCTGAGGGCCGAAAACGCGATATCGGCCGATTTTCGATCTGTCAGCAGATTCGGTTTCTGGGCAGTTTACATGTCGAACTGCACGGTAGAAACGATAAAACAGCTCCTCCGTGCAGTTTTCATACCGAGTCACCGTCCACTGGGCTCAGCGAGAAAACGCGATTTCGGCGCTTCTGAGGGCCGAAAACGCGATATCGGCCGATTTGCGATATCGGCCGATTTGCGATCTGTCAGCAGATTCGTTTTCTGGGCAGTTTACATGTCGAACTGCACGGTAGAAACGATAAAACAGCTCCTCCGTGCAGTTTTCATACCGAGTCACCGTCCACTGGGCTCAGCGAGAAAACGCGATTTCGGCGCTTCTGAGGGCCGAAAACGCGATATCGGCCGATTTGCGATCTGTCAGCAGATTCGGTTTCTGCTGAGGGCCGAAAACGCGATATCGGCCGATTTGCGATCTGTCAGCAGATTCGGTTTCTGGGCAGTTTACATGTCGAACTGCACGGTAGAAACGATAAAACAGCTCCTCCGTGCAGTTTTCATACCGAGTCACCGTCCACTCGGCTCAGCGAGAAAACGCGATTTCGGCGCTTCTGAGGGCCGAAAACGCGATATCGGCCGATTTGCGATCTGTCAGCAGATTCGGTTTCTGGGCAGTTTACATGTCGAACTGCACGGTAGAAACGATAAAACAGCTCCTCCGTGCAGTTTTCATACCGAGTCACCGTCCACTCGGCTCAGCGAGAAAACGCGATTTCGGCGCTTCTGAGGGCCGAAAACGCGATATCGGCCGATTTGCGATCTGTCAGCAGATTCGGTTTCTGGGCAGTTTACATGTCGAACTGCACGGTAGAAACGATAAAACAGCTCCTCCGTGCAGTTTTCATACCGAGTCACCGTCCACTGGGCTCAGCGAGAAAACGCGATTTCGGCGCTTCTGAGGGCCGAAAACGCGATATCGGCCGATTTTCGATCTGTCAGCAGATTCGGTTTCTGGGCAGTTTACATGTCGAACTGCACGGTAGAAACGATAAAACAGCTCCTCCGTGCAGTTTTCATACCGAGTCACCGTCCACTGGGCTCAGCGAGAAAACGCGATTTCGGCGCTTCTGAGGGCCGAAAACGCGATATCGGCCGATTTGCGATCTGTCAGCAGATTCGGTTTCTGGGCAGTTTACATGTCGAACTGCACGGTAGAAACGATAAAACAGCTCCTCCGTGCAGTTTTCATACCGAGTCACCGTCCACTCGGCTCAGCGAGAAAACGCGATTTCGGCGCTTCTGAGGGCCGAAAACGCGATATCGGCCGATTTTCGATCTGTCAGCAGATTCGGTTTCTGGGCAGTTTACATGTCGAACTGCACGGTAGAAACGATAAAACAGCTCCTCCGTGCAGTTTTCATACCGAGTCACCGTCCACTGGGCTCAGCGAGAAAACGCGATTTCGGCGCTTCTGAGGGCCGAAAACGCGATATCGGCCGATTTGCGATCTGTCAGCAGATTCGGTTTCTGGGCAGTTTACATGTCGAACTGCACGGTAGAAACGATAAAACAGCTCCTCCGTGCAGTTTTCATACCGAGTCACCGTCCACTCGGCTCAGCGAGAAAACGCGATTTCGGCGCTTCTGAGGGCCGAAAACGCGATATCGGCCGATTTGCGATCTGTCAGCAGATTCGGTTTCTGGGCAGTTTACATGTCGAACTGCACGGTAGAAACGATAAAACAGCTCCTCCGTGCAGTTTTCATACCGAGTCACCGTCCACTCGGCTCAGCGAGAAAACGCGATTTCGGCGCTTCTGAGGGCCGAAAACGCGATATCGGCCGATTTTCGATCTGTCAGCAGATTCGGTTTCTGGGCAGTTTACATGTCGAACTGCACGGTAGAAACGATAAAACAGCTCCTCCGTGCAGTTTTCATACCGAGTCACCGTCCACTCGGCTCAGCGAGAAAACGCGATTTCGGCACTTCTGAGGGCCGAAAACGCGATATCGGCCGATTTTCGATCTGTCAGCAGATTCGGTTTCTGGGCAGTTTACATGTCGAACTGCACGGTAGAAACGATAAAACAGCTCCTCCGTGCAGTTTTCATACCGAGTCACCGTCCACTGGCTCAGCGAGAAAACGCGATTTCGGCGCTTCTGAGGGCCGAAAACGCGATATCGGCCGATTTGCGATCTGTCAGCAGATTCGGTTTCTGGGCAGTTTACATGTCGAACTGCACGGTAGAAACGATAAAACAGCTCCTCCGTGCAGTTTTCATACCGAGTCACCGTCCACTCGGCTCAGCGAGAAAACGCGATTTCGGCGCTTCTGAGGGCCGAAAACGCGATATCGGCCGATTTGCGATCTGTCAGCAGATTCGGTTTCTGGGCAGTTTACATGTCGAACTGCACGGTAGAAACGATAAAACAGCTCCTCCGTGCAGTTTTCATACCGAGTCACCGTCCACTGGCTCAGCGAGAAAACGCGATTTCGGCGCTTCTGAGGGCCGAAAACGCGATATCGGCCGATTTGCGATCTGTCAGCAGATTCGGTTTCTGGGCAGTTTACATGTCGAACTGCACGGTAGAAACGATAAAACAGCTCCTCCGTGCAGTTTTCATACCGAGTCACCGTCCACTCGGCTCAGCGAGAAAACGCGATTTCGGCGCTTCTGAGGGCCGAAAACGCGATATCGGCCGATTTGCGATCTGTCAGCAGATTCGGTTTCTGGGCAGTTTACATGTCGAACTGCACGGTAGAAACGATAAAACAGCTCCTCCGTGCAGTTTTCATACCGAGTCACCGTCCACTCGGCTCAGCGAGAAAACGCGATTTCGGCGCTTCTGAGGGCCGAAAACGCGATATCGGCCGATTTTCGATCTGTCAGCAGATTCGGTTTCTGGGCAGTTTACATGTCGAACTGCACGGTAGAAACGATAAAACAGCTCCTCCGTGCAGTTTTCATACCGAGTCACCGTCCACTCGGCTCAGCGAGAAAACGCGATTTCGGCGCTTCTGAGGGCCGAAAACGCGATATCGGCCGATTTGCGATCTGTCAGCAGATTCGGTTTCTGGGCAGTTTACATGTCGAACTGCACGGTAGAAACGATAAAACAGCTCCTCCGTGCAGTTTTCATACCGAGTCACCGTCCACTGGCTCAGCGAGAAAACGCGATTTCGGCGCTTCTGAGGGCCGAAAACGCGATATCGGCCGATTTGCGATCTGTCAGCAGATTCGGTTTCTGGGCAGTTTACATGTCGAACTGCACGGTAGAAACGATAAAACAGCTCCTCCGTGCAGTTTTCATACCGAGTCACCGTCCACTCGGCTCAGCGAGAAAACGCGATTTCGGCGCTTCTGAGGGCCGAAAACGCGATATCGGCCGATTTGCGATCTGTCAGCAGATTCGGTTTCTGGGCAGTTTACATGTCGAACTGCACGGTAGAAACGATAAAACAGCTCCTCCGTGCAGTTTTCATACCGAGTCACCGTCCACTCGGCTCAGCGAGAAAACGCGATTTCGGCGCTTCTGAGGGCCGAAAACGCGATATCGGCCGATTTTCGATCTGTCAGCAGATTCGGTTTCTGGGCAGTTTACATGTCGAACTGCACGGTAGAAACGATAAAACAGCTCCTCCGTGCAGTTTTCATACCGAGTCACCGTCCACTGGGCTCAGCGAGAAAACGCGATTTCGGCGCTTCTGAGGGCCGAAAACGCGATATCGGCCGATTTGCGATCTGTCAGCAGATTCGGTTTCTGGGCAGTTTACATGTCGAACTGCACGGTAGAAACGATAAAACAGCTCCTCCGTGCAGTTTTCATACCGAGTCACCGTCCACTCGGCTCAGCGAGAAAACGCGATTTCGGCGCTTCTGAGGGCCGAAAACGCGATATCGGCCGATTTTCGATCTGTCAGCAGATTCGGTTTCTGGGCAGTTTACATGTCGAACTGCACGGTAGAAACGATAAAACAGCTCCTCCGTGCAGTTTTCATACCGAGTCACCGTCCACTGGGCTCAGCGAGAAAACGCGATTTCGGCGCTTCTGAGGGCCGAAAACGCGATATCGGCCGATTTGCGATCTGTCAGCAGATTCGGTTTCTGGGCAGTTTACATGTCGAACTGCACGGTAGAAACGATAAAACAGCTCCTCCGTGCAGTTTTCATACCGAGTCACCGTCCACTGGGCTCAGCGAGAAAACGCGATTTCGGCGCTTCTGAGGGCCGAAAACGCGATATCGGCCGATTTTCGATCTGTCAGCAGATTCGGTTTCTGGGCAGTTTACATGTCGAACTGCACGGTAGAAACGATAAAACAGCTCCTCCGTGCAGTTTTCATACCGAGTCACCGTCCACTGGGCTCAGCGAGAAAACGCGATTTCGGCGCTTCTGAGGGCCGAAAACGCGATATCGGCCGATTTGCGATCTGTCAGCAGATTCGGTTTCTGGGCAGTTTACATGTCGAACTGCACGGTAGAAACGATAAAACAGCTCCTCCGTGCAGTTTTCATACCGAGTCACCGTCCACTGGGCTCAGCGAGAAAACGCGATTTCGGCGCTTCTGAGGGCCGAAAACGCGATATCGGCCGATTTGCGATCTGTCAGCAGATTCGGTTTCTGGGCAGTTTACATGTCGAACTGCACGGTAGAAACGATAAAACAGCTCCTCCGTGCAGTTTTCATACCGAGTCACCGTCCACTGGGCTCAGCGAGAAAACGCGATTTCGGCGCTTCTGAGGGCCGAAAACGCGATATCGGCCGATTTTCGATCTGTCAGCAGATTCGGTTTCTGGGCAGTTTACATGTCGAACTGCACGGTAGAAACGATAAAACAGCTCCTCCGTGCAGTTTTCATACCGAGTCACCGTCCACTGGGCTCAGCGAGAAAACGCGATTTCGGCGCTTCTGAGGGCCGAAAACGCGATATCGGCCGATTTGCGATCTGTCAGCAGATTCGGTTTCTGGGCAGTTTACATGTCGAACTGCACGGTAGAAACGATAAAACAGCTCCTCCGTGCAGTTTTCATACCGAGTCACCGTCCACTCGGCTCAGCGAGAAAACGCGATTTCGGCGCTTCTGAGGGCCGAAAACGCGATATCGGCCGATTTTCGATCTGTCAGCAGATTCGGTTTCTGGGCAGTTTACATGTCGAACTGCACGGTAGAAACGATAAAACAGCTCCTCCGTGCAGTTTTCATACCGAGTCACCGTCCACTGGGCTCAGCGAGAAAACGCGATTTCGGCGCTTCTGAGGGCCGAAAACGCGATATCGGCCGATTTGCGATCTGTCAGCAGATTCGGTTTCTGGGCAGTTTACATGTCGAACTGCACGGTAGAAACGATAAAACAGCTCCTCCGTGCAGTTTTCATACCGAGTCACCGTCCACTGGGCTCAGCGAGAAAACGCGATTTCGGCGCTTCTGAGGGCCGAAAACGCGATATCGGCCGATTTGCGATCTGTCAGCAGATTCGGTTTCTGGGCAGTTTACATGTCGAACTGCACGGTAGAAACGATAAAACAGCTCCTCCGTGCAGTTTTCATACCGAGTCACCGTCCACTCGGCTCAGCGAGAAAACGCGATTTCGGCACTTCTGAGGGCCGAAAACGCGATATCGGCCGATTTTCGATCTGTCAGCAGATTCGGTTTCTGGGCAGTTTACATGTCGAACTGCACGGTAGAAACGATAAAACAGCTCCTCCGTGCAGTTTTCATACCGAGTCACCGTCCACTCGGCTCAGCGAGAAAACGCGATTTCGGCGCTTCTGAGGGCCGAAAACGCGATATCGGCCGATTTTCGATCTGTCAGCAGATTCGGTTTCTGGGCAGTTTACATGTCGAACTGCACGGTAGAAACGATAAAACAGCTCCTCCGTGCAGTTTTCATACCGAGTCACCGTCCACTGGGCTCAGCGAGAAAACGCGATTTCGGCGCTTCTGAGGGCCGAAAACGCGATATCGGCCGATTTGCGATCTGTCAGCAGATTCGGTTTCTGGGCAGTTTACATGTCGAACTGCACGGTAGAAACGATAAAACAGCTCCTCCGTGCAGTTTTCATACCGAGTCACCGTCCACTCGGCTCAGCGAGAAAACGCGATTTCGGCGCTTCTGAGGGCCGAAAACGCGATATCGGCCGATTTGCGATCTGTCAGCAGATTCGGTTTCTGGGCAGTTTACATGTCGAACTGCACGGTAGAAACGATAAAACAGCTCCTCCGTGCAGTTTTCATACCGAGTCACCGTCCACTCGGCTCAGCGAGAAAACGCGATTTCGGCGCTTCTGAGGGCCGAAAACGCGATATCGGCCGATTTTCGATCTGTCAGCAGATTCGGTTTCTGGGCAGTTTACATGTCGAACTGCACGGTAGAAACGATAAAACAGCTCCTCCGTGCAGTTTTCATACCGAGTCACCGTCCACTCGGCTCAGCGAGAAAACGCGATTTCGGCGCTTCTGAGGGCCGAAAACGCGATATCGGCCGATTTGCGATCTGTCAGCAGATTCGGTTTCTGGGCAGTTTACATGTCGAACTGCACGGTAGAAACGATAAAACAGCTCCTCCGTGCAGTTTTCATACCGAGTCACCGTCCACTGGCTCAGCGAGAAAACGCGATTTCGGCGCTTCTGAGGGCCGAAAACGCGATATCGGCCGATTTTCGATCTGTCAGCAGATTCGGTTTCTGGGCAGTTTACATGTCGAACTGCACGGTAGAAACGATAAAACAGCTCCTCCGTGCAGTTTTCATACCGAGTCACCGTCCACTGGGCTCAGCGAGAAAACGCGATTTCGGCGCTTCTGAGGGCCGAAAACGCGATATCGGCCGATTTGCGATCTGTCAGCAGATTCGGTTTCTGGGCAGTTTACATGTCGAACTGCACGGTAGAAACGATAAAACAGCTCCTCCGTGCAGTTTTCATACCGAGTCACCGTCCACTCGGCTCAGCGAGAAAACGCGATTTCGGCGCTTCTGAGGGCCGAAAACGCGATATCGGCCGATTTTCGATCTGTCAGCAGATTCGGTTTCTGGGCAGTTTACATGTCGAACTGCACGGTAGAAACGATAAAACAGCTCCTCCGTGCAGTTTTCATACCGAGTCACCGTCCACTGGGCTCAGCGAGAAAACGCGATTTCGGCGCTTCTGAGGGCCGAAAACGCGATATCGGCCGATTTGCGATCTGTCAGCAGATTCGGTTTCTGGGCAGTTTACATGTCGAACTGCACGGTAGAAACGATAAAACAGCTCCTCCGTGCAGTTTTCATACCGAGTCACCGTCCACTCGGCTCAGCGAGAAAACGCGATTTCGGCGCTTCTGAGGGCCGAAAACGCGATATCGGCCGATTTTCGATCTGTCAGCAGATTCGGTTTCTGGGCAGTTTACATGTCGAACTGCACGGTAGAAACGATAAAACAGCTCCTCCGTGCAGTTTTCATACCGAGTCACCGTCCACTGGGCTCAGCGAGAAAACGCGATTTCGGCGCTTCTGAGGGCCGAAAACGCGATATCGGCCGATTTGCGATCTGTCAGCAGATTCGGTTTCTGGGCAGTTTACATGTCGAACTGCACGGTAGAAACGATAAAACAGCTCCTCCGTGCAGTTTTCATACCGAGTCACCGTCCACTCGGCTCAGCGAGAAAACGCGATTTCGGCGCTTCTGAGGGCCGAAAACGCGATATCGGCCGATTTGCGATCTGTCAGCAGATTCGGTTTCTGGGCAGTTTACATGTCGAACTGCACGGTAGAAACGATAAAACAGCTCCTCCGTGCAGTTTTCATACCGAGTCACCGTCCACTCGGCTCAGCGAGAAAACGCGATTTCGGCGCTTCTGAGGGCCGAAAACGCGATATCGGCCGATTTTCGATCTGTCAGCAGATTCGGTTTCTGGGCAGTTTACATGTCGAACTGCACGGTAGAAACGATAAAACAGCTCCTCCGTGCAGTTTTCATACCGAGTCACCGTCCACTCGGCTCAGCGAGAAAACGCGATTTCGGCGCTTCTGAGGGCCGAAAACGCGATATCGGCCGATTTTCGATCTGTCAGCAGATTCGGTTTCTGGGCAGTTTACATGTCGAACTGCACGGTAGAAACGATAAAACAGCTCCTCCGTGCAGTTTTCATACCGAGTCACCGTCCACTGGGCTCAGCGAGAAAACGCGATTTCGGCGCTTCTGAGGGCCGAAAACGCGATATCGGCCGATTTGCGATCTGTCAGCAGATTCGGTTTCTGGGCAGTTTACATGTCGAACTGCACGGTAGAAACGATAAAACAGCTCCTCCGTGCAGTTTTCATACCGAGTCACCGTCCACTGGGCTCAGCGAGAAAACGCGATTTCGGCGCTTCTGAGGGCCGAAAACGCGATATCGGCCGATTTTCGATCTGTCAGCAGATTCGGTTTCTGGGCAGTTTACATGTCGAACTGCACGGTAGAAACGATAAAACAGCTCCTCCGTGCAGTTTTCATACCGAGTCACCGTCCACTGGGCTCAGCGAGAAAACGCGATTTCGGCGCTTCTGAGGGCCGAAAACGCGATATCGGCCGATTTGCGATCTGTCAGCAGATTCGGTTTCTGGGCAGTTTACATGTCGAACTGCACGGTAGAAACGATAAAACAGCTCCTCCGTGCAGTTTTCATACCGAGTCACCGTCCACTGGGCTCAGCGAGAAAACGCGATTTCGGCGCTTCTGAGGGCCGAAAACGCGATATCGGCCGATTTGCGATCTGTCAGCAGATTCGGTTTCTGGGCAGTTTACATGTCGAACTGCACGGTAGAAACGATAAAACAGCTCCTCCGTGCAGTTTTCATACCGAGTCACCGTCCACTGGGCTCAGCGAGAAAACGCGATTTCGGCGCTTCTGAGGGCCGAAAACGCGATATCGGCCGATTTGCGATCTGTCAGCAGATTCGGTTTCTGGGCAGTTTACATGTCGAACTGCACGGTAGAAACGATAAACCAGCTCCTCCGTGCAGTTTTCATACCGAGTCACCGTCCACTCGGCTCAGCGAGAAAACGCGATTTCGGCGCTTCTGAGGGCCGAAAACGCGATATCGGCCGATTTGCGATCTGTCAGCAGATTCGGTTTCTGGGCAGTTTACATGTCGAACTGCACGGTAGAAACGATAAAACAGCTCCTCCGTGCAGTTTTCATACCGAGTCACCGTCCACTGGGCTCAGCGAGAAAACGCGATTTCGGCGCTTCTGAGGGCCGAAAACGCGATATCGGCCGATTTTCGATCTGTCAGCAGATTCGGTTTCTGGGCAGTTTACATGTCGAACTGCACGGTAGAAACGATAAAACAGCTCCTCCGTGCAGTTTTCATACCGAGTCACCGTCCACTGGGCTCAGCGAGAAAACGCGATTTCGGCGCTTCTGAGGGCCGAAAACGCGATATCGGCCGATTTGCGATCTGTCAGCAGATTCGGTTTCTGGGCAGTTTACATGTCGAACTGCACGGTAGAAACGATAAAACAGCTCCTCCGTGCAGTTTTCATACCGAGTCACCGTCCACTGGGCTCAGCGAGAAAACGCGATTTCGGCGCTTCTGAGGGCCGAAAACGCGATATCGGCCGATTTTCGATCTGTCAGCAGATTCGGTTTCTGGGCAGTTTACATGTCGAACTGCACGGTAGAAACGATAAAACAGCTCCTCCGTGCAGTTTTCATACCGAGTCACCGTCCACTGGGCTCAGCGAGAAAACGCGATTTCGGCGCTTCTGAGGGCCGAAAACGCGATATCGGCCGATTTTCGATCTGTCAGCAGATTCGGTTTCTGGGCAGTTTACATGTCGAACTGCACGGTAGAAACGATAAAACAGCTCCTCCGTGCAGTTTTCATACCGAGTCACCGTCCACTGGGCTCAGCGAGAAAACGCGATTTCGGCGCTTCTGAGGGCCGAAAACGCGATATCGGCCGATTTGCGATCTGTCAGCAGATTCGGTTTCTGGGCAGTTTACATGTCGAACTGCACGGTAGAAACGATAAAACAGCTCCTCCGTGCAGTTTTCATACCGAGTCACCGTCCACTCGGCTCAGCGAGAAAACGCGATTTCGGCGCTTCTGAGGGCCGAAAACGCGATATCGGCCGATTTGCGATCTGTCAGCAGATTCGGTTTCTGGGCAGTTTACATGTCGAACTGCACGGTAGAAACGATAAAACAGCTCCTCCGTGCAGTTTTCATACCGAGTCACCGTCCACTGGGCTCAGCGAGAAAACGCGATTTCGGCGCTTCTGAGGGCCGAAAACGCGATATCGGCCGATTTGCGATCTGTCAGCAGATTCGGTTTCTGGGCAGTTTACATGTCGAACTGCACGGTAGAAACGATAAAACAGCTCCTCCACAGTTTTCATACCGAGTCACCGTCCACTCGGCTCAGCGAGAAAACGCGATTTCGGCGCTTCTGAGGGCCGAAAACGCGATATCGGCCGATTTGCGATCTGTCAGCAGATTCGGTTTCTGGGCAGTTTACATGTCGAACTGCACGGTAGAAACGATAAAACAGCTCCTCCGTGCAGTTTTCATACCGAGTCACCGTCCACTGGGCTCAGCGAGAAAACGCGATTTCGGCGCTTCTGAGGGCCGAAAACGCGATATCGGCCGATTTTCGATCTGTCAGCAGATTCGGTTTCTGGGCAGTTTACATGTCGAACTGCACGGTAGAAACGATAAAACAGCTCCTCCGTGCAGTTTTCATACCGAGTCACCGTCCACTGGGCTCAGCGAGAAAACGCGATTTCGGCGCTTCTGAGGGCCGAAAACGCGATATCGGCCGATTTGCGATCTGTCAGCAGATTCGGTTTCTGGGCAGTTTACATGTCGAACTGCACGGTAGAAACGATAAAACAGCTCCTCCGTGCAGTTTTCATACCGAGTCACCGTCCACTGGGCTCAGCGAGAAAACGCGATTTCGGCGCTTCTGAGGGCCGAAAACGCGATATCGGCCGATTTTCGATCTGTCAGCAGATTCGGTTTCTGGGCAGTTTACATGTCGAACTGCACGGTAGAAACGATAAAACAGCTCCTCCGTGCAGTTTTCATACCGAGTCACCGTCCACTGGGCTCAGCGAGAAAACGCGATTTCGGCGCTTCTGAGGGCCGAAAACGCGATATCGGCCGATTTTCGATCTGTCAGCAGATTCGGTTTCTGGGCAGTTTACATGTCGAACTGCACGGTAGAAACGATAAAACAGCTCCTCCGTGCAGTTTTCATACCGAGTCACCGTCCACTGGGCTCAGCGAGAAAACGCGATTTCGGCGCTTCTGAGGGCCGAAAACGCGATATCGGCCGATTTGCGATCTGTCAGCAGATTCGGTTTCTGGGCAGTTTACATGTCGAACTGCACGGTAGAAACGATAAAACAGCTCCTCCGTGCAGTTTTCATACCGAGTCACCGTCCACTCGGCTCAGCGAGAAAACGCGATTTCGGCGCTTCTGAGGGCCGAAAACGCGATATCGGCCGATTTGCGATCTGTCAGCAGATTCGGTTTCTGGGCAGTTTACATGTCGAACTGCACGGTAGAAACGATAAAACAGCTCCTCCGTGCAGTTTTCATACCGAGTCACCGTCCACTGGGCTCAGCGAGAAAACGCGATTTCGGCGCTTCTGAGGGCCGAAAACGCGATATCGGCCGATTTGCGATCTGTCAGCAGATTCGGTTTCTGGGCAGTTTACATGTCGAACTGCACGGTAGAAACGATAAAACAGCTCCTCCGTGCAGTTTTCATACCGAGTCACCGTCCACTGGGCTCAGCGAGAAAACGCGATTTCGGCGCTTCTGAGGGCCGAAAACGCGATATCGGCCGATTTTCGATCTGTCAGCAGATTCGGTTTCTGGGCAGTTTACATGTCGAACTGCACGGTAGAAACGATAAAACAGCTCCTCCGTGCAGTTTTCATACCGAGTCACCGTCCACTGGGCTCAGCGAGAAAACGCGATTTCGGCGCTTCTGAGGGCCGAAAACGCGATATCGGCCGATTTTCGATCTGTCAGCAGATTCGGTTTCTGGGCAGTTTACATGTCGAACTGCACGGTAGAAACGATAAAACAGCTCCTCCGTGCAGTTTTCATACCGAGTCACCGTCCACTGGGCTCAGCGAGAAAACGCGATTTCGGCGCTTCTGAGGGCCGAAAACGCGATATCGGCCGATTTGCGATCTGTCAGCAGATTCGGTTTCTGGGCAGTTTACATGTCGAACTGCACGGTAGAAACGATAAAACAGCTCCTCCGTGCAGTTTTCATACCGAGTCACCGTCCACTGGGCTCAGCGAGAAAACGCGATTTCGGCGCTTCTGAGGGCCGAAAACGCGATATCGGCCGATTTGCGATCTGTCAGCAGATTCGGTTTCTGGGCAGTTTACATGTCGAACTGCACGGTAGAAACGATAAAACAGCTCCTCCGTGCAGTTTTCATACCGAGTCACCGTCCACTGGGCTCAGCGAGAAAACGCGATTTCGGCGCTTCTGAGGGCCGAAAACGCGATATCGGCCGATTTGCGATCTGTCAGCAGATTCGGTTTCTGGGCAGTTTACATGTCGAACTGCACGGTAGAAACGATAAAACAGCTCCTCCGTGCAGTTTTCATACCGAGTCACCGTCCACTGGGCTCAGCGAGAAAACGCGATTTCGGCGCTTCTGAGGGCCGAAAACGCGATATCGGCCGATTTTCGATCTGTCAGCAGATTCGGTTTCTGGGCAGTTTACATGTCGAACTGCACGGTAGAAACGATAAAACAGCTCCTCCGTGCAGTTTTCATACCGAGTCACCGTCCACTGGGCTCAGCGAGAAAACGCGATTTCGGCGCTTCTGAGGGCCGAAAACGCGATATCGGCCGATTTTCGATCTGTCAGCAGATTCGGTTTCTGGGCAGTTTACATGTCGAACTGCACGGTAGAAACGATAAAACAGCTCCTCCGTGCAGTTTTCATACCGAGTCACCGTCCACTGGGCTCAGCGAGAAAACGCGATTTCGGCGCTTCTGAGGGCCGAAAACGCGATATCGGCCGATTTTCGATCTGTCAGCAGATTCGGTTTCTGGGCAGTTTACATGTCGAACTGCACGGTAGAAACGATAAAACAGCTCCTCCGTGCAGTTTTCATACCGAGTCACCGTCCACTGGGCTCAGCGAGAAAACGCGATTTCGGCGCTTCTGAGGGCCGAAAACGCGATATCGGCCGATTTGCGATCTGTCAGCAGATTCGGTTTCTGGGCAGTTTACATGTCGAACTGCACGGTAGAAACGATAAAACAGCTCCTCCGTGCAGTTTTCATACCGAGTCACCGTCCACTGGGCTCAGCGAGAAAACGCGATTTCGGCGCTTCTGAGGGCCGAAAACGCGATATCGGCCGATTTGCGATCTGTCAGCAGATTCGGTTTCTGGGCAGTTTACATGTCGAACTGCACGGTAGAAACGATAAAACAGCTCCTCCGTGCAGTTTTCATACCGAGTCACCGTCCACTGGGCTCAGCGAGAAAACGCGATTTCGGCGCTTCTGAGGGCCGAAAACGCGATATCGGCCGATTTGCGATCTGTCAGCAGATTCGGTTTCTGGGCAGTTTACATGTCGAACTGCACGGTAGAAACGATAAAACAGCTCCTCCGTGCAGTTTTCATACCGAGTCACCGTCCACTGGGCTCAGCGAGAAAACGCGATTTCGGCGCTTCTGAGGGCCGAAAACGCGATATCGGCCGATTTGCGATCTGTCAGCAGATTCGGTTTCTGGGCAGTTTACATGTCGAACTGCACGGTAGAAACGATAAAACAGCTCCTCCGTGCAGTTTTCATACCGAGTCACCGTCCACTGGGCTCAGCGAGAAAACGCGATTTCGGCGCTTCTGAGGGCCGAAAACGCGATATCGGCCGATTTTCGATCTGTCAGCAGATTCGGTTTCTGGGCAGTTTACATGTCGAACTGCACGGTAGAAACGATAAAACAGCTCCTCCGTGCAGTTTTCATACCGAGTCACCGTCCACTGGGCTCAGCGAGAAAACGCGATTTCGGCGCTTCTGAGGGCCGAAAACGCGATATCGGCCGATTTTCGATCTGTCAGCAGATTCGGTTTCTGGGCAGTTTACATGTCGAACTGCACGGTAGAAACGATAAAACAGCTCCTCCGTGCAGTTTTCATACCGAGTCACCGTCCACTGGGCTCAGCGAGAAAACGCGATTTCGGCGCTTCTGAGGGCCGAAAACGCGATATCGGCCGATTTGCGATCTGTCAGCAGATTCGGTTTCTGGGCAGTTTACATGTCGAACTGCACGGTAGAAACGATAAAACAGCTCCTCCGTGCAGTTTTCATACCGAGTCACCGTCCACTGGGCTCAGCGAGAAAACGCGATTTCGGCGCTTCTGAGGGCCGAAAACGCGATATCGGCCGATTTGCGATCTGTCAGCAGATTCGGTTTCTGGGCAGTTTACATGTCGAACTGCACGGTAGAAACGATAAAACAGCTCCTCCGTGCAGTTTTCATACCGAGTCACCGTCCACTGGGCTCAGCGAGAAAACGCGATTTCGGCGCTTCTGAGGGCCGAAAACGCGATATCGGCCGATTTGCGATCTGTCAGCAGATTCGGTTTCTGGGCAGTTTACATGTCGAACTGCACGGTAGAAACGATAAAACAGCTCCTCCGTGCAGTTTTCATACCGAGTCACCGTCCACTGGGCTCAGCGAGAAAACGCGATTTCGGCGCTTCTGAGGGCCGAAAACGCGATATCGGCCGATTTTCGATCTGTCAGCAGATTCGGTTTCTGGGCAGTTTACATGTCGAACTGCACGGTAGAAACGATAAAACAGCTCCTCCGTGCAGTTTTCATACCGAGTCACCGTCCACTCGGCTCAGCGAGAAAACGCGATTTCGGCGCTTCTGAGGGCCGAAAACGCGATATCGGCCGATTTGCGATCTGTCAGCAGATTCGGTTTCTGGGCAGTTTACATGTCGAACTGCACGGTAGAAACGATAAAACAGCTCCTCCGTGCAGTTTTCATACCGAGTCACCGTCCACTGGGCTCAGCGAGAAAACGCGATTTCGGCGCTTCTGAGGGCCGAAAACGCGATATCGGCCGATTTGCGATCTGTCAGCAGATTCGGTTTCTGGGCAGTTTACATGTCGAACTGCACGGTAGAAACGATAAAACAGCTCCTCCGTGCAGTTTTCATACCGAGTCACCGTCCACTGGGCTCAGCGAGAAAACGCGATTTCGGCGCTTCTGAGGGCCGAAAACGCGATATCGGCCGATTTGCGATCTGTCAGCAGATTCGGTTTCTGGGCAGTTTACATGTCGAACTGCACGGTAGAAACGATAAAACAGCTCCTCCGTGCAGTTTTCATACCGAGTCACCGTCCACTGGGCTCAGCGAGAAAACGCGATTTCGGCGCTTCTGAGGGCCGAAAACGCGATATCGGCCGATTTGCGATCTGTCAGCAGATTCGGTTTCTGGGCAGTTTACATGTCGAACTGCACGGTAGAAACGATAAAACAGCTCCTCCGTGCAGTTTTCATACCGAGTCACCGTCCACTGGGCTCAGCGAGAAAACGCGATTTCGGCGCTTCTGAGGGCCGAAAACGCGATATCGGCCGATTTGCGATCTGTCAGCAGATTCGGTTTCTGGGCAGTTTACATGTCGAACTGCACGGTAGAAACGATAAAACAGCTCCTCCGTGCAGTTTTCATACCGAGTCACCGTCCACTGGGCTCAGCGAGAAAACGCGATTTCGGCGCTTCTGAGGGCCGAAAACGCGATATCGGCCGATTTTCGATCTGTCAGCAGATTCGGTTTCTGGGCAGTTTACATGTCGAACTGCACGGTAGAAACGATAAAACAGCTCCTCCGTGCAGTTTTCATACCGAGTCACCGTCCACTGGGCTCAGCGAGAAAACGCGATTTCGGCGCTTCTGAGGGCCGAAAACGCGATATCGGCCGATTTGCGATCTGTCAGCAGATTCGGTTTCTGGGCAGTTTACATGTCGAACTGCACGGTAGAAACGATAAAACAGCTCCTCCGTGCAGTTTTCATACCGAGTCACCGTCCACTGGGCTCAGCGAGAAAACGCGATTTCGGCGCTTCTGAGGGCCGAAAACGCGATATCGGCCGATTTTCGATCTGTCAGCAGATTCGGTTTCTGGGCAGTTTACATGTCGAACTGCACGGTAGAAACGATAAAACAGCTCCTCCGTGCAGTTTTCATACCGAGTCACCGTCCACTGGGCTCAGCGAGAAAACGCGATTTCGGCGCTTCTGAGGGCCGAAAACGCGATATCGGCCGATTTGCGATCTGTCAGCAGATTCGGTTTCTGGGCAGTTTACATGTCGAACTGCACGGTAGAAACGATAAAACAGCTCCTCCGTGCAGTTTTCATACCGAGTCACCGTCCACTGGGCTCAGCGAGAAAACGCGATTTCGGCGCTTCTGAGGGCCGAAAACGCGATATCGGCCGATTTGCGATCTGTCAGCAGATTCGGTTTCTGGGCAGTTTACATGTCGAACTGCACGGTAGAAACGATAAAACAGCTCCTCCGTGCAGTTTTCATACCGAGTCACCGTCCACTGGGCTCAGCGAGAAAACGCGATTTCGGCGCTTCTGAGGGCCGAAAACGCGATATCGGCCGATTTGCGATCTGTCAGCAGATTCGGTTTCTGGGCAGTTTACATGTCGAACTGCACGGTAGAAACGATAAAACAGCTCCTCCGTGCAGTTTTCATACCGAGTCACCGTCCACTGGGCTCAGCGAGAAAACGCGATTTCGGCGCTTCTGAGGGCCGAAAACGCGATATCGGCCGATTTGCGATCTGTCAGCAGATTCGGTTTCTGGGCAGTTTACATGTCGAACTGCACGGTAGAAACGATAAAACAGCTCCTCCGTGCAGTTTTCATACCGAGTCACCGTCCACTGGGCTCAGCGAGAAAACGCGATTTCGGCGCTTCTGAGGGCCGAAAACGCGATATCGGCCGATTTTCGATCTGTCAGCAGATTCGGTTTCTGGGCAGTTTACATGTCGAACTGCACGGTAGAAACGATAAAACAGCTCCTCCGTGCAGTTTTCATACCGAGTCACCGTCCACTGGGCTCAGCGAGAAAACGCGATTTCGGCGCTTCTGAGGGCCGAAAACGCGATATCGGCCGATTTGCGATCTGTCAGCAGATTCGGTTTCTGGGCAGTTTACATGTCGAACTGCACGGTAGAAACGATAAAACAGCTCCTCCGTGCAGTTTTCATACCGAGTCACCGTCCACTGGGCTCAGCGAGAAAACGCGATTTCGGCGCTTCTGAGGGCCGAAAACGCGATATCGGCCGATTTGCGATCTGTCAGCAGATTCGGTTTCTGGGCAGTTTACATGTCGAACTGCACGGTAGAAACGATAAAACAGCTCCTCCGTGCAGTTTTCATACCGAGTCACCGTCCACTGGGCTCAGCGAGAAAACGCGATTTCGGCGCTTCTGAGGGCCGAAAACGCGATATCGGCCGATTTTCGATCTGTCAGCAGATTCGGTTTCTGGGCAGTTTACATGTCGAACTGCACGGTAGAAACGATAAAACAGCTCCTCCGTGCAGTTTTCATACCGAGTCACCGTCCACTGGGCTCAGCGAGAAAACGCGATTTCGGCGCTTCTGAGGGCCGAAAACGCGATATCGGCCGATTTTCGATCTGTCAGCAGATTCGGTTTCTGGGCAGTTTACATGTCGAACTGCACGGTAGAAACGATAAAACAGCTCCTCCGTGCAGTTTTCATACCGAGTCACCGTCCACTGGGCTCAGCGAGAAAACGCGATTTCGGCGCTTCTGAGGGCCGAAAACGCGATATCGGCCGATTTGCGATCTGTCAGCAGATTCGGTTTCTGGGCAGTTTACATGTCGAACTGCACGGTAGAAACGATAAAACAGCTCCTCCGTGCAGTTTTCATACCGAGTCACCGTCCACTGGGCTCAGCGAGAAAACGCGATTTCGGCGCTTCTGAGGGCCGAAAACGCGATATCGGCCGATTTGCGATCTGTCAGCAGATTCGGTTTCTGGGCAGTTTACATGTCGAACTGCACGGTAGAAACGATAAAACAGCTCCTCCGTGCAGTTTTCATACCGAGTCACCGTCCACTGGGCTCAGCGAGAAAACGCGATTTCGGCGCTTCTGAGGGCCGAAAACGCGATATCGGCCGATTTGCGATCTGTCAGCAGATTCGGTTTCTGGGCAGTTTACATGTCGAACTGCACGGTAGAAACGATAAAACAGCTCCTCCGTGCAGTTTTCATACCGAGTCACCGTCCACTGGGCTCAGCGAGAAAACGCGATTTCGGCGCTTCTGAGGGCCGAAAACGCGATATCGGCCGATTTGCGATCTGTCAGCAGATTCGGTTTCTGGGCAGTTTACATGTCGAACTGCACGGTAGAAACGATAAAACAGCTCCTCCGTGCAGTTTTCATACCGAGTCACCGTCCACTGGGCTCAGCGAGAAAACGCGATTTCGGCGCTTCTGAGGGCCGAAAACGCGATATCGGCCGATTTGCGATCTGTCAGCAGATTCGGTTTCTGGGCAGTTTACATGTCGAACTGCACGGTAGAAACGATAAAACAGCTCCTCCGTGCAGTTTTCATACCGAGTCACCGTCCACTGGGCTCAGCGAGAAAACGCGATTTCGGCGCTTCTGAGGGCCGAAAACGCGATATCGGCCGATTTTCGATCTGTCAGCAGATTCGGTTTCTGGGCAGTTTACATGTCGAACTGCACGGTAGAAACGATAAAACAGCTCCTCCGTGCAGTTTTCATACCGAGTCACCGTCCACTGGGCTCAGCGAGAAAACGCGATTTCGGCGCTTCTGAGGGCCGAAAACGCGATATCGGCCGATTTGCGATCTGTCAGCAGATTCGGTTTCTGGGCAGTTTACATGTCGAACTGCACGGTTAAAACGATAAAACAGCTCCTCCGTGCAGTTTTCATACCGAGTCACCGTCCACTGGGCTCAGCGAGAAAACGCGATTTCGGCGCTTCTGAGGGCCGAAAACGCGATATCGGCCGATTTGCGATCTGTCAGCAGATTCGGTTTCTGGGCAGTTTACATGTCGAACTGCACGGTAGAAACGATAAAACAGCTCCTCCGTGCAGTTTTCATACCGAGTCACCGTCCACTGGGCTCAGCGAGAAAACGCGATTTCGGCGCTTCTGAGGGCCGAAAACGCGATATCGGCCGATTTGCGATCTGTCAGCAGATTCGGTTTCTGGGCAGTTTACATGTCGAACTGCACGGTAGAAACGATAAAACAGCTCCTCCGTGCAGTTTTCATACCGAGTCACCGTCCACTGGGCTCAGCGAGAAAACGCGATTTCGGCGCTTCTGAGGGCCGAAAACGCGATATCGGCCGATTTTCGATCTGTCAGCAGATTCGGTTTCTGGGCAGTTTACATGTCGAACTGCACGGTAGAAACGATAAAACAGCTCCTCCGTGCAGTTTTCATACCGAGTCACCGTCCACTGGGCTCAGCGAGAAAACGCGATTTCGGCGCTTCTGAGGGCCGAAAACGCGATATCGGCCGATTTTCGATCTGTCAGCAGATTCGGTTTCTGGGCAGTTTACATGTCGAACTGCACGGTAGAAACGATAAAACAGCTCCTCCGTGCAGTTTTCATACCGAGTCACCGTCCACTGGGCTCAGCGAGAAAACGCGATTTCGGCGCTTCTGAGGGCCGAAAACGCGATATCGGCCGATTTGCGATCTGTCAGCAGATTCGGTTTCTGGGCAGTTTACATGTCGAACTGCACGGTAGAAACGATAAAACAGCTCCTCCGTGCAGTTTTCATACCGAGTCACCGTCCACTGGGCTCAGCGAGAAAACGCGATTTCGGCGCTTCTGAGGGCCGAAAACGCGATATCGGCCGATTTGCGATCTGTCAGCAGATTCGGTTTCTGGGCAGTTTACATGTCGAACTGCACGGTAGAAACGATAAAACAGCTCCTCCGTGCAGTTTTCATACCGAGTCACCGTCCACTGGGCTCAGCGAGAAAACGCGATTTCGGCGCTTCTGAGGGCCGAAAACGCGATATCGGCCGATTTTCGATCTGTCAGCAGATTCGGTTTCTGGGCAGTTTACATGTCGAACTGCACGGTAGAAACGATAAAACAGCTCCTCCGTGCAGTTTTCATACCGAGTCACCGTCCACTGGGCTCAGCGAGAAAACGCGATTTCGGCGCTTCTGAGGGCCGAAAACGCGATATCGGCCGATTTGCGATCTGTCAGCAGATTCGGTTTCTGGGCAGTTTACATGTCGAACTGCACGGTAGAAACGATAAAACAGCTCCTCCGTGCAGTTTTCATACCGAGTCACCGTCCACTGGGCTCAGCGAGAAAACGCGATTTCGGCGCTTCTGAGGGCCGAAAACGCGATATCGGCCGATTTTCGATCTGTCAGCAGATTCGGTTTCTGGGCAGTTTACATGTCGAACTGCACGGTAGAAACGATAAAACAGCTCCTCCGTGCAGTTTTCATACCGAGTCACCGTCCACTGGGCTCAGCGAGAAAACGCGATTTCGGCGCTTCTGAGGGCCGAAAACGCGATATCGGCCGATTTGCGATCTGTCAGCAGATTCGGTTTCTGGGCAGTTTACATGTCGAACTGCACGGTAGAAACGATAAAACAGCTCCTCCGTGCAGTTTTCATACCGAGTCACCGTCCACTGGGCTCAGCGAGAAAACGCGATTTCGGCGCTTCTGAGGGCCGAAAACGCGATATCGGCCGATTTGCGATCTGTCAGCAGATTCGGTTTCTGGGCAGTTTACATGTCGAACTGCACGGTAGAAACGATAAAACAGCTCCTCCGTGCAGTTTTCATACCGAGTCACCGTCCACTGGGCTCAGCGAGAAAACGCGATTTCGGCGCTTCTGAGGGCCGAAAACGCGATATCGGCCGATTTGCGATCTGTCAGCAGATTCGGTTTCTGGGCAGTTTACATGTCGAACTGCACGGTAGAAACGATAAAACAGCTCCTCCGTGCAGTTTTCATACCGAGTCACCGTCCACTGGGCTCAGCGAGAAAACGCGATTTCGGCGCTTCTGAGGGCCGAAAACGCGATATCGGCCGATTTGCGATCTGTCAGCAGATTCGGTTTCTGGGCAGTTTACATGTCGAACTGCACGGTAGAAACGATAAAACAGCTCCTCCGTGCAGTTTTCATACCGAGTCACCGTCCACTGGGCTCAGCGAGAAAACGCGATTTCGGCGCTTCTGAGGGCCGAAAACGCGATATCGGCCGATTTGCGATCTGTCAGCAGATTCGGTTTCTGGGCAGTTTACATGTCGAACTGCACGGTAGAAACGATAAAACAGCTCCTCCGTGCAGTTTTCATACCGAGTCACCGTCCACTGGGCTCAGCGAGAAAACGCGATTTCGGCGCTTCTGAGGGCCGAAAACGCGATATCGGCCGATTTTCGATCTGTCAGCAGATTCGGTTTCTGGGCAGTTTACATGTCGAACTGCACGGTAGAAACGATAAAACAGCTCCTCCGTGCAGTTTTCATACCGAGTCACCGTCCACTGGGCTCAGCGAGAAAACGCGATTTCGGCGCTTCTGAGGGCCGAAAACGCGATATCGGCCGATTTGCGATCTGTCAGCAGATTCGGTTTCTGGGCAGTTTACATGTCGAACTGCACGGTAGAAACGATAAAACAGCTCCTCCGTGCAGTTTTCATACCGAGTCACCGTCCACTGGGCTCAGCGAGAAAACGCGATTTCGGCGCTTCTGAGGGCCGAAAACGCGATATCGGCCGATTTGCGATCTGTCAGCAGATTCGGTTTCTGGGCAGTTTACATGTCGAACTGCACGGTAGAAACGATAAAACAGCTCCTCCGTGCAGTTTTCATACCGAGTCACCGTCCACTGGGCTCAGCGAGAAAACGCGATTTCGGCGCTTCTGAGGGCCGAAAACGCGATATCGGCCGATTTTCGATCTGTCAGCAGATTCGGTTTCTGGGCAGTTTACATGTCGAACTGCACGGTAGAAACGATAAAACAGCTCCTCCGTGCAGTTTTCATACCGAGTCACCGTCCACTGGGCTCAGCGAGAAAACGCGATTTCGGCGCTTCTGAGGGCCGAAAACGCGATATCGGCCGATTTTCGATCTGTCAGCAGATTCGGTTTCTGGGCAGTTTACATGTCGAACTGCACGGTAGAAACGATAAAACAGCTCCTCCGTGCAGTTTTCATACCGAGTCACCGTCCACTGGGCTCAGCGAGAAAACGCGATTTCGGCGCTTCTGAGGGCCGAAAACGCGATATCGGCCGATTTGCGATCTGTCAGCAGATTCGGTTTCTGGGCAGTTTACATGTCGAACTGCACGGTAGAAACGATAAAACAGCTCCTCCGTGCAGTTTTCATACCGAGTCACCGTCCACTGGGCTCAGCGAGAAAACGCGATTTCGGCGCTTCTGAGGGCCGAAAACGCGATATCGGCCGATTTGCGATCTGTCAGCAGATTCGGTTTCTGGGCAGTTTACATGTCGAACTGCACGGTAGAAACGATAAAACAGCTCCTCCGTGCAGTTTTCATACCGAGTCACCGTCCACTGGGCTCAGCGAGAAAACGCGATTTCGGCGCTTCTGAGGGCCGAAAACGCGATATCGGCCGATTTGCGATCTGTCAGCAGATTCGGTTTCTGGGCAGTTTACATGTCGAACTGCACGGTAGAAACGATAAAACAGCTCCTCCGTGCAGTTTTCATACCGAGTCACCGTCCACTGGGCTCAGCGAGAAAACGCGATTTCGGCGCTTCTGAGGGCCGAAAACGCGATATCGGCCGATTTGCGATCTGTCAGCAGATTCGGTTTCTGGGCAGTTTACATGTCGAACTGCACGGTAGAAACGATAAAACAGCTCCTCCGTGCAGTTTTCATACCGAGTCACCGTCCACTGGGCTCAGCGAGAAAACGCGATTTCGGCGCTTCTGAGGGCCGAAAACGCGATATCGGCCGATTTGCGATCTGTCAGCAGATTCGGTTTCTGGGCAGTTTACATGTCGAACTGCACGGTAGAAACGATAAAACAGCTCCTCCGTGCAGTTTTCATACCGAGTCACCGTCCACTGGGCTCAGCGAGAAAACGCGATTTCGGCGCTTCTGAGGGCCGAAAACGCGATATCGGCCGATTTGCGATCTGTCAGCAGATTCGGTTTCTGGGCAGTTTACATGTCGAACTGCACGGTAGAAACGATAAAACAGCTCCTCCGTGCAGTTTTCATACCGAGTCACCGTCCACTCGGCTCAGCGAGAAAACGCGATTTCGGCGCTTCTGAGGGCCGAAAACGCGATATCGGCCGATTTTCGATCTGTCAGCAGATTCGGTTTCTGGGCAGTTTACATGTCGAACTGCACGGTAGAAACGATAAAACAGCTCCTCCGTGCAGTTTTCATACCGAGTCACCGTCCACTGGGCTCAGCGAGAAAACGCGATTTCGGCGCTTCTGAGGGCCGAAAACGCGATATCGGCCGATTTTCGATCTGTCAGCAGATTCGGTTTCTGGGCAGTTTACATGTCGAACTGCACGGTAGAAACGATAAAACAGCTCCTCCGTGCAGTTTTCATACCGAGTCACCGTCCACTGGGCTCAGCGAGAAAACGCGATTTCGGCGCTTCTGAGGGCCGAAAACGCGATATCGGCCGATTTGCGATCTGTCAGCAGATTCGGTTTCTGGGCAGTTTACATGTCGAACTGCACGGTAGAAACGATAAAACAGCTCCTCCGTGCAGTTTTCATACCGAGTCACCGTCCACTGGGCTCAGCGAGAAAACGCGATTTCGGCGCTTCTGAGGGCCGAAAACGCGATATCGGCCGATTTGCGATCTGTCAGCAGATTCGGTTTCTGGGCAGTTTACATGTCGAACTGCACGGTAGAAACGATAAAACAGCTCCTCCGTGCAGTTTTCATACCGAGTCACCGTCCACTGGGCTCAGCGAGAAAACGCGATTTCGGCGCTTCTGAGGGCCGAAAACGCGATATCGGCCGATTTTCGATCTGTCAGCAGATTCGGTTTCTGGGCAGTTTACATGTCGAACTGCACGGTAGAAACGATAAAACAGCTCCTCCGTGCAGTTTTCATACCGAGTCACCGTCCACTGGGCTCAGCGAGAAAACGCGATTTCGGCGCTTCTGAGGGCCGAAAACGCGATATCGGCCGATTTGCGATCTGTCAGCAGATTCGGTTTCTGGGCAGTTTACATGTCGAACTGCACGGTAGAAACGATAAAACAGCTCCTCCGTGCAGTTTTCATACCGAGTCACCGTCCACTGGGCTCAGCGAGAAAACGCGATTTCGGCGCTTCTGAGGGCCGAAAACGCGATATCGGCCGATTTGCGATCTGTCAGCAGATTCGGTTTCTGGGCAGTTTACATGTCGAACTGCACGGTAGAAACGATAAAACAGCTCCTCCGTGCAGTTTTCATACCGAGTCACCGTCCACTGGGCTCAGCGAGAAAACGCGATTTCGGCGCTTCTGAGGGCCGAAAACGCGATATCGGCCGATTTTCGATCTGTCAGCAGATTCGGTTTCTGGGCAGTTTACATGTCGAACTGCACGGTAGAAACGATAAAACAGCTCCTCCGTGCAGTTTTCATACCGAGTCACCGTCCACTGGGCTCAGCGAGAAAACGCGATTTCGGCGCTTCTGAGGGCCGAAAACGCGATATCGGCCGATTTGCGATCTGTCAGCAGATTCGGTTTCTGGGCAGTTTACATGTCGAACTGCACGGTAGAAACGATAAAACAGCTCCTCCGTGCAGTTTTCATACCGAGTCACCGTCCACTGGGCTCAGCGAGAAAACGCGATTTCGGCGCTTCTGAGGGCCGAAAACGCGATATCGGCCGATTTGCGATCTGTCAGCAGATTCGGTTTCTGGGCAGTTTACATGTCGAACTGCACGGTAGAAACGATAAAACAGCTCCTCCGTGCAGTTTTCATACCGAGTCACCGTCCACTGGGCTCAGCGAGAAAACGCGATTTCGGCGCTTCTGAGGGCCGAAAACGCGATATCGGCCGATTTGCGATCTGTCAGCAGATTCGGTTTCTGGGCAGTTTACATGTCGAACTGCACGGTAGAAACGATAAAACAGCTCCTCCGTGCAGTTTTCATACCGAGTCACCGTCCACTGGGCTCAGCGAGAAAACGCGATTTCGGCGCTTCTGAGGGCCGAAAACGCGATATCGGCCGATTTGCGATCTGTCAGCAGATTCGGTTTCTGGGCAGTTTACATGTCGAACTGCACGGTAGAAACGATAAAACAGCTCCTCCGTGCAGTTTTCATACCGAGTCACCGTCCACTCGGCTCAGCGAGAAAACGCGATTTCGGCGCTTCTGAGGGCCGAAAACGCGATATCGGCCGATTTGCGATCTGTCAGCAGATTCGGTTTCTGGGCAGTTTACATGTCGAACTGCACGGTAGAAACGATAAAACAGCTCCTCCGTGCAGTTTTCATACCGAGTCACCGTCCACTGGGCTCAGCGAGAAAACGCGATTTCGGCGCTTCTGAGGGCCGAAAACGCGATATCGGCCGATTTGCGATCTGTCAGCAGATTCGGTTTCTGGGCAGTTTACATGTCGAACTGCACGGTAGAAACGATAAAACAGCTCCTCCGTGCAGTTTTCATACCGAGTCACCGTCCACTGGGCTCAGCGAGAAAACGCGATTTCGGCGCTTCTGAGGGCCGAAAACGCGATATCGGCCGATTTGCGATCTGTCAGCAGATTCGGTTTCTGGGCAGTTTACATGTCGAACTGCACGGTAGAAACGATAAAACAGCTCCTCCGTGCAGTTTTCATACCGAGTCACCGTCCACTGGGCTCAGCGAGAAAACGCGATTTCGGCGCTTCTGAGGGCCGAAAACGCGATATCGGCCGATTTGCGATCTGTCAGCAGATTCGGTTTCTGGGCAGTTTACATGTCGAACTGCACGGTAGAAACGATAAAACAGCTCCTCCGTGCAGTTTTCATACCGAGTCACCGTCCACTGGGCTCAGCGAGAAAACGCGATTTCGGCGCTTCTGAGGGCCGAAAACGCGATATCGGCCGATTTTCGATCTGTCAGCAGATTCGGTTTCTGGGCAGTTTACATGTCGAACTGCACGGTAGAAACGATAAAACAGCTCCTCCGTGCAGTTTTCATACCGAGTCACCGTCCACTGGGCTCAGCGAGAAAACGCGATTTCGGCGCTTCTGAGGGCCGAAAACGCGATATCGGCCGATTTGCGATCTGTCAGCAGATTCGGTTTCTGGGCAGTTTACATGTCGAACTGCACGGTAGAAACGATAAAACAGCTCCTCCGTGCAGTTTTCATACCGAGTCACCGTCCACTGGGCTCAGCGAGAAAACGCGATTTCGGCGCTTCTGAGGGCCGAAAACGCGATATCGGCCGATTTGCGATCTGTCAGCAGATTCGGTTTCTGGGCAGTTTACATGTCGAACTGCACGGTAGAAACGATAAAACAGCTCCTCCGTGCAGTTTTCATACCGAGTCACCGTCCACTGGGCTCAGCGAGAAAACGCGATTTCGGCGCTTCTGAGGGCCGAAAACGCGATATCGGCCGATTTGCGATCTGTCAGCAGATTCGGTTTCTGGGCAGTTTACATGTCGAACTGCACGGTAGAAACGATAAAACAGCTCCTCCGTGCAGTTTTCATACCGAGTCACCGTCCACTGGGCTCAGCGAGAAAACGCGATTTCGGCGCTTCTGAGGGCCGAAAACGCGATATCGGCCGATTTGCGATCTGTCAGCAGATTCGGTTTCTGGGCAGTTTACATGTCGAACTGCACGGTAGAAACGATAAAACAGCTCCTCCGTGCAGTTTTCATACCGAGTCACCGTCCACTGGGCTCAGCGAGAAAACGCGATTTCGGCGCTTCTGAGGGCCGAAAACGCGATATCGGCCGATTTGCGATCTGTCAGCAGATTCGGTTTCTGGGCAGTTTACATGTCGAACTGCACGGTAGAAACGATAAAACAGCTCCTCCGTGCAGTTTTCATACCGAGTCACCGTCCACTGGGCTCAGCGAGAAAACGCGATTTCGGCGCTTCTGAGGGCCGAAAACGCGATATCGGCCGATTTTCGATCTGTCAGCAGATTCGGTTTCTGGGCAGTTTACATGTCGAACTGCACGGTAGAAACGATAAAACAGCTCCTCCGTGCAGTTTTCATACCGAGTCACCGTCCACTGGGCTCAGCGAGAAAACGCGATTTCGGCGCTTCTGAGGGCCGAAAACGCGATATCGGCCGATTTGCGATCTGTCAGCAGATTCGGTTTCTGGGCAGTTTACATGTCGAACTGCACGGTAGAAACGATAAAACAGCTCCTCCGTGCAGTTTTCATACCGAGTCACCGTCCACTCGGCTCAGCGAGAAAACGCGATTTCGGCGCTTCTGAGGGCCGAAAACGCGATATCGGCCGATTTGCGATCTGTCAGCAGATTCGGTTTCTGGGCAGTTTACATGTCGAACTGCACGGTAGAAACGATAAAACAGCTCCTCCGTGCAGTTTTCATACCGAGTCACCGTCCACTGGGCTCAGCGAGAAAACGCGATTTCGGCGCTTCTGAGGGCCGAAAACGCGATATCGGCCGATTTGCGATCTGTCAGCAGATTCGGTTTCTGGGCAGTTTACATGTCGAACTGCACGGTAGAAACGATAAAACAGCTCCTCCGTGCAGTTTTCATACCGAGTCACCGTCCACTGGGCTCAGCGAGAAAACGCGATTTCGGCGCTTCTGAGGGCCGAAAACGCGATATCGGCCGATTTGCGATCTGTCAGCAGATTCGGTTTCTGGGCAGTTTACATGTCGAACTGCACGGTAGAAACGATAAAACAGCTCCTCCGTGCAGTTTTCATACCGAGTCACCGTTCGGCGTTTCTGAGGGCCGAAAACGCGATATCGGCCGATTTTCGATCTGTCAGCAGATTCGGTTTCTGGGCAGTTTACATGTCGAACTGCACGGTAGAAACGATAAAACAGCTCCTCCGTGCAGTTTTCATACCGAGTCACCGTCCACTGGGCTCAGCGAGAAAACGCGATTTCGGCGCTTCTGAGGGCCGAAAACGCGATATCGGCCGATTTGCGATCTGTCAGCAGATTCGGTTTCTGGGCAGTTTACATGTCGAACTGCACGGTAGAAACGATAAAACAGCTCCTCCGTGCAGTTTTCATACCGAGTCACCGTCCACTGGGCTCAGCGAGAAAACGCGATTTCGGCGCTTCTGAGGGCCGAAAACGCGATATCGGCCGATTTTCGATCTGTCAGCAGATTCGGTTTCTGGGCAGTTTACATGTCGAACTGCACGGTAGAAACGATAAAACAGCTCCTCCGTGCAGTTTTCATACCGAGTCACCGTCCACTGGGCTCAGCGAGAAAACGCGATTTCGGCGCTTCTGAGGGCCGAAAACGCGATATCGGCCGATTTTCGATCTGTCAGCAGATTCGGTTTCTGGGCAGTTTACATGTCGAACTGCACGGTAGAAACGATAAAACAGCTCCTCCGTGCAGTTTTCATACCGAGTCACCGTCCACTGGGCTCAGCGAGAAAACGCGATTTCGGCGCTTCTGAGGGCCGAAAACGCGATATCGGCCGATTTGCGATCTGTCAGCAGATTCGGTTTCTGGGCAGTTTACATGTCGAACTGCACGGTAGAAACGATAAAACAGCTCCTCCGTGCAGTTTTCATACCGAGTCACCGTCCACTGGGCTCAGCGAGAAAACGCGATTTCGGCGCTTCTGAGGGCCGAAAACGCGATATCGGCCGATTTGATCTGTCAGCAGATTCGGTTTCTGGGCAGTTTACATGTCGAACTGCACGGTAGAAACGATAAAACAGCTCCTCCGTGCAGTTTTCATACCGAGTCACCGTCCACTGGGCTCAGCGAGAAAACGCGATTTCGGCGCTTCTGAGGGCCGAAAACGCGATATCGGCCGATTTTCGATCTGTCAGCAGATTCGGTTTCTGGGCAGTTTACATGTCGAACTGCACGGTAGAAACGATAAAACAGCTCCTCCGTGCAGTTTTCATACCGAGTCACCGTCCACTGGGCTCAGCGAGAAAACGCGATTTCGGCGCTTCTGAGGGCCGAAAACGCGATATCGGCCGATTTTCGATCTGTCAGCAGATTCGGTTTCTGGGCAGTTTACATGTCGAACTGCACGGTAGAAACGATAAAACAGCTCCTCCGTGCAGTTTTCATACCGAGTCACCGTCCACTGGGCTCAGCGAGAAAACGCGATTTCGGCGCTTGGCGTTTCTGAGGGCCGAAAACGCGATATCGGCCGATTTTCGATCTGTCAGCAGATTCGGTTTCTGGGCAGTTTACATGTCGAACTGCACGGTAGAAACGATAAAACAGCTCCTCCGTGCAGTTTTCATACCGAGTCACCGTCCACTGGGCTCAGCGAGAAAACGCGATTTCGGCGCTTCTGAGGGCCGAAAACGCGATATCGGCCGATTTTCGATCTGTCAGCAGATTCGGTTTCTGGGCAGTTTACATGTCGAACTGCACGGTAGAAACGATAAAACAGCTCCTCCGTGCAGTTTTCATACCGAGTCACCGTCCACTGGGCTCAGCGAGAAAACGCGATTTCGGCGCTTCTGAGGGCCGAAAACGCGATATCGGCCGATTTGCGATCTGTCAGCAGATTCGGTTTCTGGGCAGTTTACATGTCGAACTGCACGGTAGAAACGATAAAACAGCTCCTCCGTGCAGTTTTCATACGCAGTTTTCATACCGAGTCACCGTCCACTGGGCTCAGCGAGAAAACGCGATTTCGGCGCTTCTGAGGGCCGAAAACGCGATATCGGCCGATTTGCGATCTGTCAGCAGATTCGGTTTCTGGCAGTTTACATGTCGAACTGCACGGTAGAAACGATAAAACAGCTCCTCCGTGCAGTTTTCATACCGAGTCACCGTCCACTGGCTCAGCGAGAAAACGCGATTTCGGCGCTTCTGAGGGCCGAAAACGCGATATCGGCCGATTTTCGATCTGTCAGCAGATTCGGTTTCTGGGCAGTTTACATGTCGAACTGCACGGTAGAAACGATAAAACAGCTCCTCCGTGCAGTTTTCATACCGAGTCACCGTCCACTGGGCTCAGCGAGAAAACGCGATTTCGGCGCTTCTGAGGGCCGAAAACGCGATATCGGCCGATTTTCGATCTGTCAGCAGATTCGGTTTCTGGGCAGTTTACATGTCGAACTGCACGGTAGAAACGATAAAACAGCTCCTCCGTGCAGTTTTCATACCGAGTCACCGTCCACTGGGCTCAGCGAGAAAACGCGATTTCGGCGCTTCTGAGGGCCGAAAACGCGATATCGGCCGATTTGCGATCTGTCAGCAGATTCGGTTTCTGGGCAGTTTACATGTCGAACTGCACGGTAGAAACGATAAAACAGCTCCTCCGTGCAGTTTTCATACCGAGTCACCGTCCACTGGGCTCAGCGAGAAAACGCGATTTCGGCGCTTCTGAGGGCCGAAAACGCGATATCGGCCGATTTGCGATCTGTCAGCAGATTCGGTTTCTGGGCAGTTTACATGTCGAACTGCACGGTAGAAACGATAAAACAGCTCCTCCGTGCAGTTTTCATACCGAGTCACCGTCCACTGGGCTCAGCGAGAAAACGCGATTTCGGCGCTTCTGAGGGCCGAAAAACGCGATATCGGCCGATTTTCGATCTGTCAGCAGATTCGGTTTCTGGGCAGTTTACATGTCGAACTGCACGGTAGAAACGATAAAACAGCTCCTCCGTGCAGTTTTCATACCGAGTCACCGTCCACTGGGCTCAGCGAGAAAACGCGATTTCGGCGCTTCTGAGGGCCGAAAACGCGATATCGGCCGATTTTCGATCTGTCAGCAGATTCGGTTTCTGGGCAGTTTACATGTCGAACTGCACGGTAGAAACGATAAAACAGCTCCTCCGTGCAGTTTTCATACCGAGTCACCGTCCACTGGGCTCAGCGAGAAAACGCGATTTCGGCGCTTCTGAGGGCCGAAAACGCGATATCGGCCGATTTTCGATCTGTCAGCAGATTCGGTTTCTGGGCAGTTTACATGTCGAACTGCACGGTAGAAACGATAAAACAGCTCCTCCGTGCAGTTTTCATACCGAGTCACCGTCCACTGGGCTCAGCGAGAAAACGCGATTTCGGCGCTTCTGAGGGCCGAAAACGCGATATCGGCCGATTTGCGATCTGTCAGCAGATTCGGTTTCTGGGCAGTTTACATGTCGAACTGCACGGTAGAAACGATAAAACAGCTCCTCCGTGCAGTTTTCATACCGAGTCACCGTCCACTGGGCTCAGCGAGAAAACGCGATTTCGGCGCTTCTGAGGGCCGAAAACGCGATATCGGCCGATTTGCGATCTGTCAGCAGATTCGGTTTCTGGGCAGTTTACATGTCGAACTGCACGGTAGAAACGATAAAACAGCTCCTCCAGTTTTCATACCGAGTCACCGTCCACTGGGCTCAGCGAGAAAACGCGATTTCGGCGCTTCTGAGGGCCGAAAACGCGATATCGGCCGATTTGCGATCTGTCAGCAGATTCGGTTTCTGGGCAGTTTACATGTCGAACTGCACGGTGAAAACGATAAAACAGCTCCTCCGTGCAGTTTTCATACCGAGTCACCGTCCACTGGGCTCAGCGAGAAAACGCGATTTCGGCGCTTCTGAGGGCCGAAAACGCGATATCGGCCGATTTTCGATCTGTCAGCAGATTCGGTTTCTGGGCAGTTTACATGTCGAACTGCACGGTAGAAACGATAAAACAGCTCCTCCGTGCAGTTTTCATACCGAGTCACCGTCCACTGGGCTCAGCGAGAAAACGCGAATACGGCGCTTCTGAGGGCCGAAAAA
>JAWWQZ010000277.1:0-66850 GCA_033815515.1 Cryptocheilus praepositus | reverse complement strand
GGTTCCTCCATGCAGTTTTCATACCGAGTCACCGTCCACTGGCTCAGCGAGAAAACGCGATTTCGGCGCTTCTGAGGGCCGAAAACGCGATATCGGCCGATTTGCGATCTGTCAGCAGATTCGGTTTCTGGGCAGTTTACATGTCGAACTGCACGGTAGAAACGATAAAACAGCTCCTCCGTGCAGTTTTCATACCGAGTCACCGTCCACTGGGCTCAGCGAGAAAACGCGATTTCGGCGCTTCTGAGGGCCGAAAACGCGATATCGGCCGATTTGCGATCTGTCAGCAGATTCGGTTTCTGGGCAGTTTACATGTCGAACTGCACGGTAGAAACGATAAAACAGCTCCTCCGTGCAGTTTTCATACCGAGTCACCGTCCACTCGGCTCAGCGAGAAAACGCGATTTCGGCGCTTCTGAGGGCCGAAAACGCGATATCGGCCGATTTTCGATCTGTCAGCAGATTCGGTTTCTGGGCAGTTTACATGTCGAACTGCACGGTAGAAACGATAAAACAGCTCCTCCGTGCAGTTTTCATACCGAGTCACCGTCCACTGGGCTCAGCGAGAAAACGCGATTTCGGCGCTTCTGAGGGCCGAAAACGCGATATCGGCCGATTTGCGATCTGTCAGCAGATTCGTTTTCGATAAAACAGCTGCTCCGTGCTGTTTTCATACCGAGTCACCGTCCACTAGGCTCAGCGAGAAAACGCGATTTCGGCGCTTCTGAGGGCCGAAAACGCGATATCGGCCGATTTTCGATCTGTCAGCAGATTCGGTTTCTGGGCAGTTTACATGTCGAACTGCACGGTAGAAACGATAAAACAGCTCCTCCGTGCAGTTTTCATACCGAGTCACCGTCCACTGGGCTCAGCGAGAAAACGCGATTTCGGCGCTTCTGAGGGCCGAAAACGCGATATCGGCCGATTTGCGATCTGTCAGCAGATTCGGTTTCTGGGCAGTTTACATGTCGAACTGCACGGTAGAAACGATAAAACAGCTCCTCCGTGCAGTTTTCATACCGAGTCACCGTCCACTGGGCTCAGCGAGAAAACGCGATTTCGGCGCTTCTGAGGGCCGAAAACGCGATATCGGCCGATTTGCGATCTGTCAGCAGATTCGGTTTCTGGGCAGTTTACATGTCGAACTGCACGGTAGAAACGATAAAACAGCTCCTCCGTGCAGTTTTCATACCGAGTCACCGTCCACTGGCTCAGCGAGAAAACGCGATTTCGGCGCTTCTGAGGGCCGAAAACGCGATATCGGCCGATTTGCGATCTGTCAGCAGATTCGGTTTCTGGGCAGTTTACATGTCGAACTGCACGGTAGAAACGATAAAACAGCTCCTCCGTGCAGTTTTCATACCGAGTCACCGTCCACTGGGCTCAGCGAGAAAACGCGATTTCGGCGCTTCTGAGGGCCGAAAACGCGATATCGGCCGATTTGCGATCTGTCAGCAGATTCGGTTTCTGGGCAGTTTACATGTCGAACTGCACGGTAGAAACGATAAAACAGCTCCTCCGTGCAGTTTTCATACCGAGTCACCGTCCACTGGGCTCAGCGAGAAAACGCGATTTCGGCGCTTCTGAGGGCCGAAAACGCGATATCGGCCGATTTGCGATCTGTCAGCAGATTCGGTTTCTGGGCAGTTTACATGTCGAACTGCACGGTAGAAACGATAAAACAGCTCCTCCGTGCAGTTTTCATACCGAGTCACCGTCCACTGGGCTCAGCGAGAAAACGCGATTTCGGCGCTTCTGAGGGCCGAAAACGCGATATCGGCCGATTTGCGATCTGTCAGCAGATTCGGTTTCTGGGCAGTTTACATGTCGAACTGCACGGTAGAAACGATAAAACAGCTCCTCCGTGCAGTTTTCATACCGAGTCACCGTCCACTGGGCTCAGCGAGAAAACGCGATTTCGGCGCTTCTGAGGGCCGAAAACGCGATATCGGCCGATTTGCGATCTGTCAGCAGATTCGGTTTCTGGGCAGTTTACATGTCGAACTGCACGGTAGAAACGATAAAACAGCTCCTCCGTGCAGTTTTCATACCGAGTCACCGTCCACTGGGCTCAGCGAGAAAACGCGATTTCGGCGCTTCTGAGGGCCGAAAACGCGATATCGGCCGATTTGCGATCTGTCAGCAGATTCGGTTTCTGGGCAGTTTACATGTCGAACTGCACGGTAGAAACGATAAAACAGCTCCTCCGTGCAGTTTTCATACCGAGTCACCGTCCACTGGGCTCAGCGAGAAAACGCGATTTCGGCGCTTCTGAGGGCCGAAAACGCGATATCGGCCGATTTGCGATCTGTCAGCAGATTCGGTTTCTGGCAGTTTACATGTCGAACTGCACGGTAGAAACGATAAAACAGCTCCTCCGTGCAGTTTTCATAGAGTCACCGTCCGAAAAACGCGATATCGCGATATCGGGCGATTTGCGATCTGTCAGCAGATTCGGTTTCTGGGCAGTTTACATGTCGAACTGCACGGTAGAAACGATAAAACAGCTCCTCCGTGCAGTTTTCATACCGAGTCACCGTCCACTGGGCTCAGCGAGAAAACGCGATTTCGGCGCTTCTGAGGGCCGAAAACGCGATATCGGCCGATTTGCGATCTGTCAGCAGATTCGGTTTCTGGGCAGTTTACATGTCGAACTGCACGGTAGAAACGATAAAACAGCTCCTCCGTGCAGTTTTCATACCGAGTCACCGTCCACTGGGCTCAGCGAGAAAACGCGATTTCGGCGCTTCTGAGGGCCGAAAACGCGATATCGGCCGATTTGCGATCTGTCAGCAGATTCGGTTTCTGGGCAGTTTACATGTCGAACTGCACGGTAGAAACGATAAAACAGCTCCTCCGTGCAGTTTTCATACCGAGTCACCGTCCACTTCAGCGAGAAAACGCGATTTCGTCGCTTCTGAGGGCCGAAAACGCGATATCGGCCGATTTGCGATCTGTCAGCAGATTCGGTTTCTGGGCAGTTTACATGTCGAACTGCACGGTAGAAACGATAAAACAGCTCCTCCGTGCAGTTTTCATACCGAGTCACCGTCCACTGGGCTCAGCGAGAAAACGCGATTTCGGCGCTTCTGAGGGCCGAAAACGCGATATCGGCCGATTTGCGATCTGTCAGCAGATTCGGTTTCTGGGCAGTTTACATGTCGAACTGCACGGTAGAAACGATAAAACAGCTCCTCCGTGCAGTTTTCATACCGAGTCACCGTCCACTGGGCTCAGCGAGAAAACGCGATTTCGGCGCTTCTGAGGGCCGAAAACGCGATATCGGCCGATTTGCGATCTGTCAGCAGATTCGGTTTCTGGGCAGTTTACATGTCGAACTGCACGGTAGAAACGATAAAACAGCTCCTCCGTGCAGTTTTCATACCGAGTCACCGTCCACTGGGCTCAGCGAGAAAACGCGATTTCGGCGCTTCTGAGGGCCGAAAACGCGATATCGGCCGATTTGCGATCTGTCAGCAGATTCGGTTTCTGGGCAGTTTACATGTCGAACTGCACGGTAGAAACGATAAAACAGCTCCTCCGTGCAGTTTTCATACCGAGTCACCGTCCACTGGGCTCAGCGAGAAAACGCGATTTCGGCGCTTCTGAGGGCCGAAAACGCGATATCGGCCGATTTGCGATCTGTCAGCAGATTCGGTTTCTGGGCAGTTTACATGTCGAACTGCACGGTAGAAACGATAAAACAGCTCCTCCGTGCAGTTTTCATACCGAGTCACCGTCCACTGGGCTCAGCGAGAAAACGCGATTTCGGCGCTTCTGAGGGCCGAAAACGCGATATCGGCCGATTTGCGATCTGTCAGCAGATTCGGTTTCTGGGCAGTTTACATGTCGAACTGCACGGTAGAAACGATAAAACAGCTCCTCCGTGCAGTTTTCATACCGAGTCACCGTCCACTGGGGCTCAGCGAGAAAACGCGATTTCGGCGCTTCTGAGGGCCGAAAACGCGATATCGGCCGATTTGCGATCTGTCAGCAGATTCGGTTTCTGGGCAGTTTACATGTCGAACTGCACGGTAGAAACGATAAAACAGCTCCTCCGTGCAGTTTTCATACCGAGTCACCGTCCACTGGGCTCAGCGAGAAAACGCGATTTCGGCGCTTCTGAGGGCCGAAAACGCGATATCGGCCGATTTGCGATCTGTCAGCAGATTCGGTTTCTGGGCAGTTTACATGTCGAACTGCACGGTAGAAACGATAAAACAGCTCCTCCGTGCAGTTTTCATACCGAGTCACCGTCCACTGGGCTCAGCGAGAAAACGCGATTTCGGCGCTTCTGAGGGCCGAAAACGCGATATCGGCCGATTTGCGATCTGTCAGCAGATTCGGTTTCTGGGCAGTTTACATGTCGAACTGCACGGTAGAAACGATAAAACAGCTCCTCCGTGCAGTTTTCATACCGAGTCACCGTCCACTGGGCTCAGCGAGAAAACGCGATTTCGGCGCTTCTGAGGGCCGAAAACGCGATATCGGCCGATTTGCGATCTGTCAGCAGATTCGGTTTCTGGGCAGTTTACATGTCGAACTGCACGGTAGAAACGATAAAACAGCTCCTCCGTGCAGTTTTCATACCGAGTCACCGTCCACTGGGCTCAGCGAGAAAACGCGATTTCGGCGCTTCTGAGGGCCGAAAACGCGATATCGGCCGATTTGCGATCTGTCAGCAGATTCGGTTTCTGGGCAGTTTACATGTCGAACTGCACGGTAGAAACGATAAAACAGCTCCTCCGTGCAGTTTTCATACCGAGTCACCGTCCACTGGGCTCAGCGAGAAAACGCGATTTCGGCGCTTCTGAGGGCCGAAAACGCGATATCGGCCGATTTTCGATCTGTCAGCAGATTCGGTTTCTGGGCAGTTTACATGTCGAACTGCACGGTAGAAACGATAAAACAGCTCCTCCGTGCAGTTTTCATACCGAGTCACCGTCCACTGGGCTCAGCGAGAAAACGCGATTTCGGCGCTTCTGAGGGCCGAAAACGCGATATCGGCCGATTTGCGATCTGTCAGCAGATTCGCTTTCTGGGCAGTTTACATGTCGAACTGCACGGTAGAAACGATAAAACAGCTGCTCCGTGCTGTTTTCATACCGAGTCACCGTCCACTAGGCTCAGCGAGAAAACGCGATTTCGGCGCTTCTGAGGGCCGAAAACGCGATATCGGCCGATTTTCGATCTGTCAGCAGATTCGGTTTCTGGGCAGTTTACATGTCGAACTGCACGGTAGAAACGATAAAACAGCTCCTCCGTGCAGTTTTCATACCGAGTCACCGTCCACTGGGCTCAGCGAGAAAACGCGATTTCGGCGCTTCTGAGGGCCGAAAACGCGATATCGGCCGATTTGCGATCTGTCAGCAGATTCGGTTTCTGGGCAGTTTACATGTCGAACTGCACGGTAGAAACGATAAAACAGCTCCTCCGTGCAGTTTTCATACCGAGTCACCGTCCACTGGGCTCAGCGAGAAAACGCGATTTCGGCGCTTCTGAGGGCCGAAAACGCGATATCGGCCGATTTGCGATCTGTCAGCAGATTCGGTTTCTGGGCAGTTTACATGTCGAACTGCACGGTAGAAACGATAAAACAGCTCCTCCGTGCAGTTTTCATACCGAGTCACCGTCCACTGGGCTCAGCGAGAAAACGCGATTTCGGCGCTTCTGAGGGCCGAAAACGCGATATCGGCCGATTTTCGATCTGTCAGCAGATTCGGTTTCTGGGCAGTTTACATGTCGAACTGCACGGTAGAAACGATAAAACAGCTCCTCCGTGCAGTTTTCATACCGAGTCACCGTCCACTGGGCTCAGCGAGAAAACGCGATTTCGGCGCTTCTGAGGGCCGAAAACGCGATATCGGCCGATTTGCGATCTGTCAGCAGATTCGGTTTCTGGGCAGTTTACATGTCGAACTGCACGGTAGAAACGATAAAACAGCTCCTCCGTGCAGTTTTCATACCGAGTCACCGTCCACTGGCTCAGCGAGAAAACGCGATTTCGGCGCTTCTGAGGGCCGAAAACGCGATATCGGCCGATTTGCGATCTGTCAGCAGATTCGGTTTCTGGGCAGTTTACATGTCGAACTGCACGGTAGAAACGATAAAACAGCTCCTCCGTGCAGTTTTCATACCGAGTCACCGTCCACTGGGCTCAGCGAGAAAACGCGATTTCGGCGCTTCTGAGGGCCGAAAACGCGATATCGGCCGATTTGCGATCTGTCAGCAGATTCGGTTTCTGGGCAGTTTACATGTCGAACTGCACGGTAGAAACGATAAAACAGCTCCTCCGTGCAGTTTTCATACCGAGTCACCGTCCACTGGGCTCAGCGAGAAAACGCGATTTCGGCGCTTCTGAGGGCCGAAAACGCGATATCGGCCGATTTGCGATCTGTCAGCAGATTCGGTTTCTGGGCAGTTTACATGTCGAACTGCACGGTAGAAACGATAAAACAGCTCCTCCGTGCAGTTTTCATACCGAGTCACCGTCCACTGGGCTCAGCGAGAAAACGCGATTTCGGCGCTTCTGAGGGCCGAAAACGCGATATCGGCCGATTTGCGATCTGTCAGCAGATTCGGTTTCTGGGCAGTTTACATGTCGAACTGCACGGTAGAAACGATAAAACAGCTCCTCCGTGCAGTTTTCATACCGAGTCACCGTCCACTGGGCTCAGCGAGAAAACGCGATTTCGGCGCTTCTGAGGGCCGAAAACGCGATATCGGCCGATTTGCGATCTGTCAGCAGATTCGGTTTCTGGGCAGTTTACATGTCGAACTGCACGGTAGAAACGATAAAACAGCTCCTCCGTGCAGTTTTCATACCGAGTCACCGTCCACTGGGCTCAGCGAGAAAACGCGATTTCGGCGCTTCTGAGGGCCGAAAACGCGATATCGGCCGATTTGCGATCTGTCAGCAGATTCGGTTTCTGGGCAGTTTACATGTCGAACTGCACGGTAGAAACGATAAAACAGCTCCTCCGTGCAGTTTTCATACCGAGTCACCGTCCACTGGGCTCAGCGAGAAAACGCGATTTCGGCGCTTCTGAGGGCCGAAAACGCGATATCGGCCGATTTGCGATCTGTCAGCAGATTCGGTTTCTGGGCAGTTTACATGTCGAACTGCACGGTAGAAACGATAAAACAGCTCCTCCGTGCAGTTTTCATACCGAGTCACCGTCCACTGGTCCGAGAAAACGCGATTTCGGCGCTTCTGAGAGAGAAAACGCGATATCGGCCGATTTGCGATCTGTCAGCAGATTCGGTTTCTGGGCAGTTTATATCGGCACGGTTAAAACAGCGCGATCTGTCAGCAGATTCGGTTTCTGGGCAGTTTACATGTCGAACTGCACGGTAGAAACGATAAAACAGCTCCTCCGTGCAGTTTTCATACCGAGTCACCGTCCACTGGGCTCAGCGAGAAAACGCGATTTCGGCGCTTCTGAGGGCCGAAAACGCGATATCGGCCGATTTGCGATCTGTCAGCAGATTCGGTTTCTGGGCAGTTTACATGTCGAACTGCACGGTAGAACGATAAAACAGCTCCTCCGTGCAGTTTTCATACCGAGTCACCGTCCACTGGGCTCAGCGAGAAAACGCGATTTCGGCGCTTCTGAGGGCCGAAAACGCGATATCGGCCGATTTGCGATCTGTCAGCAGATTCGGTTTCTGGGCAGTTTACATGTCGAACTGCACGGTAGAAACGATAAAACAGCTCCTCCGTGCAGTTTTCATACCGAGTCACCGTCCACTGGGCTCAGCGAGAAAACGCGATTTCGGCGCTTCTGAGGGCCGAAAACGCGATATCGGCCGATTTGCGATCTGTCAGCAGATTCGGTTTCTGGGCAGTTTACATGTCGAACTGCACGGTAGAAACGATAAAACAGCTCCTCCGTGCAGTTTTCATACCGAGTCACCGTCCACTGGGCTCAGCGAGAAAACGCGATTTCGGCGCTTCTGAGGGCCGAAAACGCGATATCGGCCGATTTTCGATCTGTCAGCAGATTCGGTTTCTGGGCAGTTTACATGTCAAACTGCACGGTAGAAACGATAAAACAGCTCCTCCGTGCAGTTTTCATACCGAGTCACCGTCCACTGGGCTCAGCGAGAAAACGCGATTTCGGCGCTTCTGAGGGCCGAAAACGCGATATCGGCCGATTTGCGATCTGTCAGCAGATTCGGTTTCTGGGCAGTTTACATGTCGAACTGCACGGTAGAAACGATAAAACAGCTCCTCCGTGCAGTTTTCATACCGAGTCACCGTCCACTGGGCTCAGCGAGAAAACGCGATTTCGGCGCTTCTGAGGGCCGAAAACGCGATATCGGCCGATTTTCGATCTGTCAGCAGATTCGGTTTCTGGGCAGTTTACATGTCGAACTGCACGGTAGAAACGATAAAACAGCTCCTCCGTGCAGTTTTCATACCGAGTCACCGTCCACTGGGCTCAGCGAGAAAACGCGATTTCGGCGCTTCTGAGGGCCGAAAACGCGATATCGGCCGATTTTCGATCTGTCAGCAGATTCGGTTTCTCAGTTTACATGTCGAACTGCACGGTAGAAACGATAAAACAGCTCCTCCGTGCAGTTTTCATACCGAGTCACCGTCCACTGGGCTCAGCGAGAAAACGCGATTTCGGCGCTTCTGAGGGCCGAAAACGCGATATCGGCCGATTTGCGATCTGTCAGCAGATTCGTTTTCTGGGCAGTTTACATGTCGAACTGCACGGTAGAAACGATAAAACAGCTCCTCCGTGCTGTTTTCATACCGAGTCACCGTCCACTAGGCTCAGCGAGAAAACGCGATTTCGGCGCTTCTGAGGGCCGAAAACGCGATATCGGCCGATTTGCGATCTGTCAGCAGATTCGGTTTCTGGGCAGTTTACATGTCGAACTGCACGGTAGAAACGATAAAACAGCTCCTCCGTGCAGTTTTCATACCGAGTCACCGTCCACTGGGCTCAGCGAGAAAACGCGATTTCGGCGCTTCTGAGGGCCGAAAACGCGATATCGGCCGATTTGCGATCTCAGCAGATTCGGTTTCTGGGCAGTTTACATGTCGAACTGCACGGTAGAAACGATAAAACAGCTCCTCCGTGCAGTTTTCATACCGAGTCACCGTCCACTGGGCTCAGCGAGAAAACGCGATTTCGGCGCTTCTGAGGGCCGAAAACGCGATATCGGCCGATTTGCGATCTGTCAGCAGATTCGGTTTCTGGGCAGTTTACATGTCGAACTGCACGGTAGAAACGATAAAACAGCTCCTCCGTGCAGTTTTCATACCGAGTCACCGTCCACTGGGCTCAGCGAGAAAACGCGATTTCGGCGCTTCTGAGGGCCGAAAACGCGATATCGGCCGATTTTCGATCTGTCAGCAGATTCGGTTTCTGGGCAGTTTACATGTCGAACTGCACGGTAGAAACGATAAAACAGCTCCTCCGTGCAGTTTTCATACCGAGTCACCGTCCACTGGGCTCAGCGAGAAAACGCGATTTCGGCGCTTCTGAGGGCCGAAAACGCGATATCGCCGATTTTCGATCTGTCAGCAGATTCGGTTTCTGGGCAGTTTACATGTCGAACTGCACGGTAGAAACGATAAAACAGCTCCTCCGTGCAGTTTTCATACCGAGTCACCGTCCACTGGGCTCAGCGAGAAAACGCGATTTCGGCGCTTCTGAGGGCCGAAAACGCGATATCGGCCGATTTGCGATCTGTCAGCAGATTCGGTTTCTGGGCAGTTTACATGTCGAACTGCACGGTAGAAACGATAAAACAGCTCCTCCGTGCAGTTTTCATACCGAGTCACCGTCCACTGGGCTCAGCGAGAAAACGCGATTTCGGCGCTTCTGAGGGCCGAAAACGCGATATCGGCCGATTTGCGATCTGTCAGCAGATTCGTTTTCTGGGCAGTTTACATGTCGAACTGCACGGTAGAAACGATAAAACAGCTCCTCCGTGCTGTTTTCATACCGAGTCACCGTCCACTAGGCTCAGCGAGAAAACGCGATTTCGGCGCTTCTGAGGGCCGAAAACGCGATATCGGCCGATTTTCGATCTGTCAGCAGATTCGGTTTCTGGGCAGTTTACATGTCGAACTGCACGGTAGAAACGATAAAACAGCTCCTCCGTGCAGTTTTCATACCGAGTCACCGTCCACTGGGCTCAGCGAGAAAACGCGATTTCGGCGCTTCTGAGGGCCGAAAACGCGATATCGGCCGATTTGCGATCTGTCAGCAGAGCACTTCTGAGGGCCGAAAACGCGATATCGGCCGATTTGCGATCTGTCAGCAGATTCGGTTTCTGGGCAGTTTACATGTCGAACTGCACGGTAGAAACGATAAAACAGCTCCTCCGTGCAGTTTTCATACCGAGTCACCGTCCACTGGGCTCAGCGAGAAAACGCGATTTCGGCGCTTCTGAGGGCCGAAAACGCGATATCGGCCGATTTGCGATCTGTCAGCAGATTCGGTTTCTGGGCAGTTTACATGTCGAACTGCACGGTAGAAACGATAAAACAGCTCCTCCGTGCAGTTTTCATACCGAGTCACCGTCCACTGGGCTCAGCGAGAAAACGCGATTTCGGCGCTTCTGAGGGCCGAAAACGCGATATCGGCCGATTTTCGATCTGTCAGCAGATTCGGTTTCTGGGCAGTTTACATGTCGAACTGCACGGTAGAAACGATAAAACAGCTCCTCCGTGCAGTTTTCATACCGAGTCACCGTCCACTGGGCTCAGCGAGAAAACGCGATTTCGGCGCTTCTGAGGGCCGAAAACGCGATATCGGCCGATTTTCGATCTGTCAGCAGATTCGGTTTCTGGGCAGTTTACATGTCGAACTGCACGGTAGAAACGATAAAACAGCTCCTCCGTGCAGTTTTCATACCGAGTCACCGTCCACTGGGCTCAGCGAGAAAACGCGATTTCGGCGCTTCTGAGGGCCGAAAACGCGATATCGGCCGATTTGCGATCTGTCAGCAGATTCGGTTTCTGGGCAGTTTACATGTCGAACTGCACGGTAGAAACGATAAAACAGCTCCTCCGTGCAGTTTTCATACCGAGTCACCGTCCACTCGGCTCAGCGAGAAAACGCGATTTCGGCGCTTCTGAGGGCCGAAAACGCGATATCGGCCGATTTTCGATCTGTCAGCAGATTCGGTTTCTGGGCAGTTTACATGTCGAACTGCACGGTAGAAACGATAAAACAGCTCCTCCGTGCAGTTTTCATACCGAGTCACCGTCCACTGGGCTCAGCGAGAAAACGCGATTTCGGCGCTTCTGAGGGCCGAAAACGCGATATCGGCCGATTTGCGATCTGTCAGCAGATTCGGTTTCTGGGCAGTTTACATGTCGAACTGCACGGTAGAAACGATAAAACAGCTCCTCCGTGCAGTTTTCATACCGAGTCACCGTCCACTGGGCTCAGCGAGAAAACGCGATTTCGGCGCTTCTGAGGGCCGAAAACGCGATATCGGCCGATTTGCGATCTGTCAGCAGATTCGGTTTCTGGGCAGTTTACATGTCGAACTGCACGGTAGAAACGATAAAACAGCTCCTCCGTGCAGTTTTCATACCGAGTCACCGTCCACTGGCTCAGCGAGAAAACGCGATTTCGGCGCTTCTGAGGGCCGAAAACGCGATATCGGCCGATTTGCGATCTGTCAGCAGATTCGGTTTCTGGGCAGTTTACATGTCGAACTGCACGGTAGAAACGATAAAACAGCTCCTCCGTGCAGTTTTCATACCGAGTCACCGTCCACTCGGCTCAGCGAGAAAACGCGATTTCGGCGCTTCTGAGGGCCGAAAACGCGATATCGGCCGATTTTCGATCTGTCAGCAGATTCGGTTTCTGGGCAGTTTACATGTCGAACTGCACGGTAGAAACGATAAAACAGCTCCTCCGTGCAGTTTTCATACCGAGTCACCGTCCACTGGGCTCAGCGAGAAAACGCGATTTCGGCGCTTCTGAGGGCCGAAAACGCGATATCGGCCGATTTGCGATCTGTCAGCAGATTCGGTTTCTGGGCAGTTTACATGTCGAACTGCACGGTAGAAACGATAAAACAGCTCCTCCGTGCAGTTTTCATACCGAGTCACCGTCCACTGGGCTCAGCGAGAAAACGCGATTTCGGCGCTTCTGAGGGCCGAAAACGCGATATCGGCCGATTTGCGATCTGTCAGCAGATTCGGTTTCTGGGCAGTTTACATGTCGAACTGCACGGTAGAAACGATAAAACAGCTCCTCCGTGCAGTTTTCATACCGAGTCACCGTCCACTGGGCTCAGCGAGAAAACGCGATTTCGGCGCTTCTGAGGGCCGAAAACGCGATATCGGCCGATTTGCGATCTGTCAGCAGATTCGGTTTCTGGGCAGTTTACATGTCGAACTGCACGGTAGAAACGATAAAACAGCTCCTCCGTGCAGTTTTCATACCGAGTCACCGTCCACTGGGCTCAGCGAGAAAACGCGATTTCGGCGCTTCTGAGGGCCGAAAACGCGATATCGGCCGATTTGCGATCTGTCAGCAGATTCGGTTTCTGGGCAGTTTACATGTCGAACTGCACGGTAGAAACGATAAAACAGCTCCTCCGTGCAGTTTTCATACCGAGTCACCGTCCACTGGGCTCAGCGAGAAAACGCGATTTCGGCGCTTCTGAGGGCCGAAAACGCGATATCGGCCGATTTGCGATCTGTCAGCAGATTCGGTTTCTGGGCAGTTTACATGTCGAACTGCACGGTAGAAACGATAAAACAGCTCCTCCGTGCAGTTTTCATACCGAGTCACCGTCCACTGGGCTCAGCGAGAAAACGCGATTTCGGCGCTTCTGAGGGCCGAAAACGCGATATCGGCCGATTTGCGATCTGTCAGCAGATTCGGTTTCTGGGCAGTTTACATGTCGAACTGCACGGTAGAAACGATAAAACAGCTCCTCCGTGCAGTTTTCATACCGAGTCACCGTCCACTGGGCTCAGCGAGAAAACGCGATTTCGGCGCTTCTGAGGGCCGAAAACGCGATATCGGCCGATTTGCGATCTGTCAGCAGATTCGGTTTCTGGGCAGTTTACATGTCGAACTGCACGGTAGAAACGATAAAACAGCTCCTCCGTGCAGTTTTCATACCGAGTCACCGTCCACTGGGCTCAGCGAGAAAACGCGATTTCGGCGCTTCTGAGGCCGAAAACGCGATATCGGCCGATTTGCGATCTGTCAGCAGATTCGGTTTCTGGGCAGTTTACATGTCGAACTGCACGGTAGAAACGATAAAACAGCTCCTCCGTGCAGTTTTCATACCGAGTCACCGTCCACTCGGCTCAGCGAGAAAACGCGATTTCGGCGCTTCTGAGGGCCGAAAACGCGATATCGGCCGATTTGCGATCTGTCAGCAGATTCGGTTTCTGGGCAGTTTACATGTCGAACTGCACGGTAGAAACGATAAAACAGCTCCTCCGTGCAGTTTTCATACCGAGTCACCGTCCACTCGGCTCAGCGAGAAAACGCGATTTCGGCGCTTCTGAGGGCCGAAAACGCGATATCGGCCGATTTTCGATCTGTCAGCAGATTCGGTTTCTGGGCAGTTTACATGTCGAACTGCACGGTAGAAACGATAAAACAGCTCCTCCGTGCAGTTTTCATACCGAGTCACCGTCCACTGGGCTCAGCGAGAAAACGCGATTTCGGCGCTTCTGAGGGCCGAAAACGCGATATCGGCCGATTTGCGATCTGTCAGCAGATTCGGTTTCTGGGCAGTTTACATGTCGAACTGCACGGTAGAAACGATAAAACAGCTCCTCCGTGCAGTTTTCATACCGAGTCACCGTCCACTGGGCTCAGCGAGAAAACGCGATTTCGGCGCTTCTGAGGGCCGAAAACGCGATATCGGCCGATTTTCGATCTGTCAGCAGATTCGGTTTCTGGGCAGTTTACATGTCGAACTGCACGGTAGAAACGATAAAACAGCTCCTCCGTGCAGTTTTCATACCGAGTCACCGTCCACTGGGCTCAGCGAGAAAACGCGATTTCGGCGCTTCTGAGGGCCGAAAACGCGATATCGGCCGATTTTCGATCTGTCAGCAGATTCGGTTTCTGGGCAGTTTACATGTCGAACTGCACGGTAGAAACGATAAAACAGCTCCTCCGTGCAGTTTTCATACCGAGTCACCGTCCACTCGGCTCAGCGAGAAAACGCGATTTCGGCGCTTCTGAGGGCCGAAAACGCGATATCGGCCGATTTGCGATCTGTCAGCAGATTCGGTTTCTGGGCAGTTTACATGTCGAACTGCACGGTAGAAACGATAAAACAGCTCCTCCGTGCAGTTTTCATACCGAGTCACCGTCCACTGGGCTCAGCGAGAAAACGCGATTTCGGCGCTTCTGAGGGCCGAAAACGCGATATCGGCCGATTTGCGATCTGTCAGCAGATTCGGTTTCTGGGCAGTTTACATGTCGAACTGCACGGTAGAAACGATAAAACAGCTCCTCCGTGCAGTTTTCATACCGAGTCACCGTCCACTGGGCTCAGCGAGAAAACGCGATTTCGGCGCTTCTGAGGGCCGAAAACGCGATATCGGCCGATTTGCGATCTGTCAGCAGATTCGGTTTCTGGGCAGTTTACATGTCGAACTGCACGGTAGAAACGATAAAACAGCTCCTCCGTGCAGTTTTCATACCGAGTCACCGTCCACTGGGCTCAGCGAGAAAACGCGATTTCGGCGCTTCTGAGGGCCGAAAACGCGATATCGGCCGATTTGCGATCTGTCAGCAGATTCGGTTTCTGGGCAGTTTACATGTCGAACTGCACGGTAGAAACGATAAAACAGCTCCTCCGTGCAGTTTTCATACCGAGTCACCGTCCACTGGGCTCAGCGAGAAAACGCGATTTCGGCGCTTCTGAGGGCCGAAAACGCGATATCGGCCGATTTTCGATCTGTCAGCAGATTCGGTTTCTGGGCAGTTTACATGTCGAACTGCACGGTAGAAACGATAAAACAGCTCCTCCGTGCAGTTTTCATACCGAGTCACCGTCCACTGGGCTCAGCGAGAAAACGCGATTTCGGCGCTTCTGAGGGCCGAAAACGCGATATCGGCCGATTTGCGATCTGTCAGCAGATTCGGTTTCTGGGCAGTTTACATGTCGAACTGCACGGTAGAAACGATAAAACAGCTCCTCCGTGCAGTTTTCATACCGAGTCACCGTCCACTGGGCTCAGCGAGAAAACGCGATTTCGGCGCTTCTGAGGGCCGAAAACGCGATATCGGCCGATTTGCGATCTGTCAGCAGATTCGGTTTCTGGGCAGTTTACATGTCGAACTGCACGGTAGAAACGATAAAACAGCTCCTCCGTGCAGTTTTCATACCGAGTCACCGTCCACTGGGCTCAGCGAGAAAACGCGATTTCGGCGCTTCTGAGGGCCGAAAACGCGATATCGGCCGATTTGCGATCTGTCAGCAGATTCGGTTTCTGGGCAGTTTACATGTCGAACTGCACGGTAGAAACGATAAAACAGCTCCTCCGTGCAGTTTTCATACCGAGTCACCGTCCACTCGGCTCAGCGAGAAAACGCGATTTCGGCGCTTCTGAGGGCCGAAAACGCGATATCGGCCGATTTGCGATCTGTCAGCAGATTCGGTTTCTGGGCAGTTTACATGTCGAACTGCACGGTAGAAACGATAAAACAGCTCCTCCGTGCAGTTTTCATACCGAGTCACCGTCCACTGGGCTCAGCGAGAAAACGCGATTTCGGCGCTTCTGAGGGCCGAAAACGCGATATCGGCCGATTTGCGATCTGTCAGCAGATTCGGTTTCTGGGCAGTTTACATGTCGAACTGCACGGTAGAAACGATAAAACAGCTCCTCCGTGCAGTTTTCATACCGAGTCACCGTCCACTGGGCTCAGCGAGAAAACGCGATTTCGGCGCTTCTGAGGGCCGAAAACGCGATATCGGCCGATTTGCGATCTGTCAGCAGATTCGGTTTCTGGGCAGTTTACATGTCGAACTGCACGGTAGAAACGATAAAACAGCTCCTCCGTGCAGTTTTCATACCGAGTCACCGTCCACTGGGCTCAGCGAGAAAACGCGATTTCGGCACACCTGAGGGCCGAAAACGCGATATCGGCCGATTTGCGATCTGTCAGCAGATTCGGTTTCTGGGCAGTTTACATGTCGAACTGCACGGTAGAAACGATAAAACAGCTCCTCCGTGCAGTTTTCATACCGAGTCACCGTCCACTGGGCTCAGCGAGAAAACGCGATTTCGGCGCTTCTGAGGGCCGAAAACGCGATATCGGCCGATTTTCGATCTGTCAGCAGATTCGGTTTCTGGGCAGTTTACATGTCGAACTGCACGGTAGAAACGATAAAACAGCTCCTCCGTGCAGTTTTCATACCGAGTCACCGTCCACTGGGCTCAGCGAGAAAACGCGATTTCGGCGCTTCTGAGGGCCGAAAACGCGATATCGGCCGATTTTCGATCTGTCAGCAGATTCGGTTTCTGGGCAGTTTACATGTCGAACTGCACGGTAGAAACGATAAAACAGCTCCTCCGTGCAGTTTTCATACCGAGTCACCGTCCACTGGGCTCAGCGAGAAAACGCGATTTCGGCGCTTCTGAGGGCCGAAAACGCGATATCGGCCGATTTGCGATCTGTCAGCAGATTCGGTTTCTGGGCAGTTTACATGTCGAACTGCACGGTAGAAACGATAAAACAGCTCCTCCGTGCAGTTTTCATACCGAGTCACCGTCCACTCGGCTCAGCGAGAAAACGCGATTTCGGCGCTTCTGAGGGCCGAAAACGCGATATCGGCCGATTTTCGATCTGTCAGCAGATTCGGTTTCTGGGCAGTTTACATGTCGAACTGCACGGTAGAAACGATAAAACAGCTCCTCCGTGCAGTTTTCATACCGAGTCACCGTCCACTGGGCTCAGCGAGAAAACGCGATTTCGGCGCTTCTGAGGGCCGAAAACGCGATATCGGCCGATTTTCGATCTGTCAGCAGATTCGGTTTCTGGGCAGTTTACATGTCGAACTGCACGGTAGAAACGATAAAACAGCTCCTCCGTGCAGTTTTCATACCGAGTCACCGTCCACTGGGCTCAGCGAGAAAACGCGATTTCGGCGCTTCTGAGGGCCGAAAACGCGATATCGGCCGATTTGCGATCTGTCAGCAGATTCGGTTTCTGGGCAGTTTACATGTCGAACTGCACGGTAGAAACGATAAAACAGCTCCTCCGTGCAGTTTTCATACCGAGTCACCGTCCACTGGGCTCAGCGAGAAAACGCGATTTCGGCGCTTCTGAGGGCCGAAAACGCGATATCGGCCGATTTGCGATCTGTCAGCAGATTCGGTTTCTGGGCAGTTTACATGTCGAACTGCACGGTAGAAACGATAAAACAGCTCCTCCGTGCAGTTTTCATACCGAGTCACCGTCCACTGGGCTCAGCGAGAAAACGCGATTTCGGCGCTTCTGAGGGCCGAAAACGCGATATCGGCCGATTTGCGATCTGTCAGCAGATTCGGTTTCTGGGCAGTTTACATGTCGAACTGCACGGTAGAAACGATAAAACAGCTCCTCCGTGCAGTTTTCATACCGAGTCACCGTCCACTCGGCTCAGCGAGAAAACGCGATTTCGGCGCTTCTGAGGGCCGAAAACGCGATATCGGCCGATTTTCGATCTGTCAGCAGATTCGGTTTCTGGGCAGTTTACATGTCGAACTGCACGGTAGAAACGATAAAACAGCTCCTCCGTGCAGTTTTCATACCGAGTCACCGTCCACTGGGCTCAGCGAGAAAACGCGATTTCGGCGCTTCTGAGGGCCGAAAACGCGATATCGGCCGATTTGCGATCTGTCAGCAGATTCGGTTTCTGGGCAGTTTACATGTCGAACTGCACGGTAGAAACGATAAAACAGCTCCTCCGTGCAGTTTTCATACCGAGTCACCGTCCACTCGGCTCAGCGAGAAAACGCGATTTCGGCGCTTCTGAGGGCCGAAAACGCGATATCGGCCGATTTTCGATCTGTCAGCAGATTCGGTTTCTGGGCAGTTTACATGTCGAACTGCACGGTAGAAACGATAAAACAGCTCCTCCGTGCAGTTTTCATACCGAGTCACCGTCCACATGGCTCAGCGAGAAAACGCGATTTCGGCGCTTCTGAGGGCCGAAAACGCGATATCGGCCGATTTTCGATCTGTCAGCAGATTCGGTTTCTGGGCAGTTTACATGTCGAACTGCACGGTAGAAACGATAAAACAGCTCCTCCGTGCAGTTTTCATACCGAGTCACCGTCCACTGGGCTCAGCGAGAAAACGCGATTTCGGCGCTTCTGAGGGCCGAAAACGCGATATCGGCCGATTTGCGATCTGTCAGCAGATTCGGTTTCTGGGCAGTTTACATGTCGAACTGCACGGTAGAAACGATAAAACAGCTCCTCCGTGCAGTTTTCATACCGAGTCACCGTCCACTGGGCTCAGCGAGAAAACGCGATTTCGGCGCTTCTGAGGGCCGAAAACGCGATATCGGCCGATTTTCGATCTGTCAGCAGATTCGGTTTCTGGGCAGTTTACATGTCGAACTGCACGGTAGAAACGATAAAACAGCTCCTCCGTGCAGTTTTCATACCGAGTCACCGTCCACTCGGCTCAGCGAGAAAACGCGATTTCGGCGCTTCTGAGGGCCGAAAACGCGATATCGGCCGATTTGCGATCTGTCAGCAGATTCGGTTTCTGGGCAGTTTACATGTCGAACTGCACGGTAGAAACGATAAAACAGCTCCTCCGTGCAGTTTTCATACCGAGTCACCGTCCACTGGGCTCAGCGAGAAAACGCGATTTCGGCGCTTCTGAGGGCCGAAAACGCGATATCGGCCGATTTGCGATCTGTCAGCAGATTCGGTTTCTGGGCAGTTTACATGTCGAACTGCACGGTAGAAACGATAAAACAGCTCCTCCGTGCAGTTTTCATACCGAGTCACCGTCCACTCGGCTCAGCGAGAAAACGCGATTTCGGCGCTTCTGAGGGCCGAAAACGCGATATCGGCCGATTTTCGATCTGTCAGCAGATTCGGTTTCTGGGCAGTTTACATGTCGAACTGCACGGTAGAAACGATAAAACAGCTCCTCCGTGCAGTTTTCATACCGAGTCACCGTCCACTGGGCTCAGCGAGAAAACGCGATTTCGGCGCTTCTGAGGGCCGAAAACGCGATATCGGCCGATTTGCGATCTGTCAGCAGATTCGGTTTCTGGGCAGTTTACATGTCGAACTGCACGGTAGAAACGATAAAACAGCTCCTCCGTGCAGTTTTCATACCGAGTCACCGTCCACTCGGCTCAGCGAGAAAACGCGATTTCGGCGCTTCTGAGGGCCGAAAACGCGATATCGGCCGATTTTCGATCTGTCAGCAGATTCGGTTTCTGGGCAGTTTACATGTCGAACTGCACGGTAGAAACGATAAAACAGCTCCTCCGTGCAGTTTTCATACCGAGTCACCGTCCACTGGGCTCAGCGAGAAAACGCGATTTCGGCGCTTCTGAGGGCCGAAAACGCGATATCGGCCGATTTGCGATCTGTCAGCAGATTCGGTTTCTGGGCAGTTTACATGTCGAACTGCACGGTAGAAACGATAAAACAGCTCCTCCGTGCAGTTTTCATACCGAGTCACCGTCCACTGGGCTCAGCGAGAAAACGCGATTTCGGCGCTTCTGAGGGCCGAAAACGCGATATCGGCCGATTTTCGATCTGTCAGCAGATTCGGTTTCTGGGCAGTTTACATGTCGAACTGCACGGTAGAAACGATAAAACAGCTCCTCCGTGCAGTTTTCATACCGAGTCACCGTCCACTCGGCTCAGCGAGAAAACGCGATTTCGGCGCTTCTGAGGGCCGAAAACGCGATATCGGCCGATTTGCGATCTGTCAGCAGATTCGGTTTCTGGGCAGTTTACATGTCGAACTGCACGGTAGAAACGATAAAACAGCTCCTCCGTGCAGTTTTCATACCGAGTCACCGTCCACTGGCTCAGCGAGAAAACGCGATTTCGGCGCTTCTGAGGGCCGAAAACGCGATATCGGCCGATTTGCGATCTGTCAGCAGATTCGGTTTCTGGGCAGTTTACATGTCGAACTGCACGGTAGAAACGATAAAACAGCTCCTCCGTGCAGTTTTCATACCGAGTCACCGTCCACTGGGCTCAGCGAGAAAACGCGATTTCGGCGCTTCTGAGGGCCGAAAACGCGATATCGGCCGATTTTCGATCTGTCAGCAGATTCGGTTTCTGGGCAGTTTACATGTCGAACTGCACGGTAGAAACGATAAAACAGCTCCTCCGTGCAGTTTTCATACCGAGTCACCGTCCACTCGGCTCAGCGAGAAAACGCGATTTCGGCGCTTCTGAGGGCCGAAAACGCGATATCGGCCGATTTGCGATCTGTCAGCAGATTCGGTTTCTGGGCAGTTTACATGTCGAACTGCACGGTAGAAACGATAAAACAGCTCCTCCGTGCAGTTTTCATACCGAGTCACCGTCCACTGGGCTCAGCGAGAAAACGCGATTTCGGCGCTTCTGAGGGCCGAAAACGCGATATCGGCCGATTTGCGATCTGTCAGCAGATTCGGTTTCTGGGCAGTTTACATGTCGAACTGCACGGTAGAAACGATAAAACAGCTCCTCCGTGCAGTTTTCATACCGAGTCACCGTCCACTCGGCTCAGCGAGAAAACGCGATTTCGGCGCTTCTGAGGGCCGAAAACGCGATATCGGCCGATTTTCGATCTGTCAGCAGATTCGGTTTCTGGGCAGTTTACATGTCGAACTGCACGGTAGAAACGATAAAACAGCTCCTCCGTGCAGTTTTCATACCGAGTCACCGTCCACTCGGCTCAGCGAGAAAACGCGATTTCGGCGCTTCTGAGGGCCGAAAACGCGATATCGGCCGATTTGCGATCTGTCAGCAGATTCGGTTTCTGGGCAGTTTACATGTCGAACTGCACGGTAGAAACGATAAAACAGCTCCTCCGTGCAGTTTTCATACCGAGTCACCGTCCACTGGGCTCAGCGAGAAAACGCGATTTCGGCGCTTCTGAGGGCCGAAAACGCGATATCGGCCGATTTGCGATCTGTCAGCAGATTCGGTTTCTGGGCAGTTTACATGTCGAACTGCACGGTAGAAACGATAAAACAGCTCCTCCGTGCAGTTTTCATACCGAGTCACCGTCCACTGGGCTCAGCGAGAAAACGCGATTTCGGCGCTTCTGAGGGCCGAAAACGCGATATCGGCCGATTTTCGATCTGTCAGCAGATTCGGTTTCTGGGCAGTTTACATGTCGAACTGCACGGTAGAAACGATAAAACAGCTCCTCCGTGCAGTTTTCATACCGAGTCACCGTCCACTGGGCTCAGCGAGAAAACGCGATTTCGGCGCTTCTGAGGGCCGAAAACGCGATATCGGCCGATTTTCGATCTGTCAGCAGATTCGGTTTCTGGGCAGTTTACATGTCGAACTGCACGGTAGAAACGATAAAACAGCTCCTCCGTGCAGTTTTCATACCGAGTCACCGTCCACTGGCTCAGCGAGAAAACGCGATTTCGGCGCTTCTGAGGGCCGAAAACGCGATATCGGCCGATTTGCGATCTGTCAGCAGATTCGGTTTCTGGGCAGTTTACATGTCGAACTGCACGGTAGAAACGATAAAACAGCTCCTCCGTGCAGTTTTCATACCGAGTCACCGTCCACTCGGCTCAGCGAGAAAACGCGATTTCGGCGCTTCTGAGGGCCGAAAACGCGATATCGGCCGATTTTCGATCTGTCAGCAGATTCGGTTTCTGGGCAGTTTACATGTCGAACTGCACGGTAGAAACGATAAAACAGCTCCTCCGTGCAGTTTTCATACCGAGTCACCGTCCACTGGGCTCAGCGAGAAAACGCGATTTCGGCGCTTCTGAGGGCCGAAAACGCGATATCGGCCGATTTGCGATCTGTCAGCAGATTCGGTTTCTGGGCAGTTTACATGTCGAACTGCACGGTAGAAACGATAAAACAGCTCCTCCGTGCAGTTTTCATACCGAGTCACCGTCCACTGGGCTCAGCGAGAAAACGCGATTTCGGCGCTTCTGAGGGCCGAAAACGCGATATCGGCCGATTTGCGATCTGTCAGCAGATTCGGTTTCTGGGCAGTTTACATGTCGAACTGCACGGTAGAAACGATAAAACAGCTCCTCCGTGCAGTTTTCATACCGAGTCACCGTCCACTGGGCTCAGCGAGAAAACGCGATTTCGGCGCTTCTGAGGGCCGAAAACGCGATATCGGCCGATTTGCGATCTGTCAGCAGATTCGGTTTCTGGGCAGTTTACATGTCGAACTGCACGGTAGAAACGATAAAACAGCTCCTCCGTGCAGTTTTCATACCGAGTCACCGTCCACTCGGCTCAGCGAGAAAACGCGATTTCGGCGCTTCTGAGGGCCGAAAACGCGATATCGGCCGATTTGCGATCTGTCAGCAGATTCGGTTTCTGGGCAGTTTACATGTCGAACTGCACGGTAGAAACGATAAAACAGCTCCTCCGTGCAGTTTTCATACCGAGTCACCGTCCACTGGGCTCAGCGAGAAAACGCGATTTCGGCGCTTCTGAGGGCCGAAAACGCGATATCGGCCGATTTGCGATCTGTCAGCAGATTCGGTTTCTGGGCAGTTTACATGTCGAACTGCACGGTAGAAACGATAAAACAGCTCCTCCGTGCAGTTTTCATACCGAGTCACCGTCCACTGGGCTCAGCGAGAAAACGCGATTTCGGCGCTTCTGAGGGCCGAAAACGCGATATCGGCCGATTTTCGATCTGTCAGCAGATTCGGTTTCTGGGCAGTTTACATGTCGAACTGCACGGTAGAAACGATAAAACAGCTCCTCCGTGCAGTTTTCATACCGAGTCACCGTCCACTCGGCTCAGCGAGAAAACGCGATTTCGGCGCTTCTGAGGGCCGAAAACGCGATATCGGCCGATTTTCGATCTGTCAGCAGATTCGGTTTCTGGGCAGTTTACATGTCGAACTGCACGGTAGAAACGATAAAACAGCTCCTCCGTGCAGTTTTCATACCGAGTCACCGTCCACTGGGCTCAGCGAGAAAACGCGATTTCGGCGCTTCTGAGGGCCGAAAACGCGATATCGGCCGATTTGCGATCTGTCAGCAGATTCGGTTTCTGGGCAGTTTACATGTCGAACTGCACGGTAGAAACGATAAAACAGCTCCTCCGTGCAGTTTTCATACCGAGTCACCGTCCACTGGGCTCAGCGAGAAAACGCGATTTCGGCGCTTCCTGAGGGCCGAAAACGCGATATCGGCCGATTTTCGATCTGTCAGCAGATTCGGTTTCTGGGCAGTTTACATGTCGAACTGCACGGTAGAAACGATAAAACAGCTCCTCCGTGCAGTTTTCATACCGAGTCACCGTCCACTGGGCTCAGCGAGAAAACGCGATTTCGGCGCTTCTGAGGGCCGAAAACGCGATATCGGCCGATTTGCGATCTGTCAGCAGATTCGGTTTCTGGGCAGTTTACATGTCGAACTGCACGGTAGAAACGATAAAACAGCTCCTCCGTGCAGTTTTCATACCGAGTCACCGTCCACTGGCTCAGCGAGAAAACGCGATTTCGGCACTTCTGAGGGCCGAAAACGCGATATCGGCCGATTTTCGATCTGTCAGCAGATTCGGTTTCTGGGCAGTTTACATGTCGAACTGCACGGTAGAAACGATAAAACAGCTCCTCCGTGCAGTTTTCATACCGAGTCACCGTCCACTGGGCTCAGCGAGAAAACGCGATTTCGGCGCTTCTGAGGGCCGAAAACGCGATATCGGCCGATTTTCGATCTGTCAGCAGATTCGGTTTCTGGGCAGTTTACATGTCGAACTGCACGGTAGAAACGATAAAACAGCTCCTCCGTGCAGTTTTCATACCGAGTCACCGTCCACTCGGCTCAGCGAGAAAACGCGATTTCGGCGCTTCTGAGGGCCGAAAACGCGATATCGGCCGATTTGCGATCTGTCAGCAGATTCGGTTTCTGGGCAGTTTACATGTCGAACTGCACGGTAGAAACGATAAAACAGCTCCTCCGTGCAGTTTTCATACCGAGTCACCGTCCACTGGGCTCAGCGAGAAAACGCGATTTCGGCGCTTCTGAGGGCCGAAAACGCGATATCGGCCGATTTGCGATCTGTCAGCAGATTCGGTTTCTGGGCAGTTTACATGTCGAACTGCACGGTAGAAACGATAAAACAGCTCCTCCGTGCAGTTTTCATACCGAGTCACCGTCCACTGGGCTCAGCGAGAAAACGCGATTTCGGCGCTTCTGAGGGCCGAAAACGCGATATCGGCCGATTTGCGATCTGTCAGCAGATTCGGTTTCTGGGCAGTTTACATGTCGAACTGCACGGTAGAAACGATAAAACAGCTCCTCCGTGCAGTTTTCATACCGAGTCACCGTCCACTGGGCTCAGCGAGAAAACGCGATTTCGGCGCTTCTGAGGGCCGAAAACGCGATATCGGCCGATTTGCGATCTGTCAGCAGATTCGGTTTCTGGGCAGTTTACATGTCGAACTGCACGGTAGAAACGATAAAACAGCTCCTCCGTGCAGTTTTCATACCGAGTCACCGTCCACTCGGCTCAGCGAGAAAACGCGATTTCGGCGCTTCTGAGGGCCGAAAACGCGATATCGGCCGATTTTCGATCTGTCAGCAGATTCGGTTTCTGGGCAGTTTACATGTCGAACTGCACGGTAGAAACGATAAAACAGCTCCTCCGTGCAGTTTTCATACCGAGTCACCGTCCACTGGGCTCAGCGAGAAAACGCGATTTCGGCGCTTCTGAGGGCCGAAAACGCGATATCGGCCGATTTTCGATCTGTCAGCAGATTCGGTTTCTGGGCAGTTTACATGTCGAACTGCACGGTAGAAACGATAAAACAGCTCCTCCGTGCAGTTTTCATACCGAGTCACCGTCCACTGGGCTCAGCGAGAAAACGCGATTTCGGCGCTTCTGAGGGCCGAAAACGCGATATCGGCCGATTTTCGATCTGTCAGCAGATTCGGTTTCTGGGCAGTTTACATGTCGAACTGCACGGTAGAAACGATAAAACAGCTCCTCCGTGCAGTTTTCATACCGAGTCACCGTCCACTCGGCTCAGCGAGAAAACGCGATTTCGGCGCTTCTGAGGGCCGAAAACGCGATATCGGCCGATTTTCGATCTGTCAGCAGATTCGGTTTCTGGGCAGTTTACATGTCGAACTGCACGGTAGAAACGATAAAACAGCTCCTCCGTGCAGTTTTCATACCGAGTCACCGTCCACTGGGCTCAGCGAGAAAACGCGATTTCGGCGCTTCTGAGGGCCGAAAACGCGATATCGGCCGATTTGCGATCTGTCAGCAGATTCGGTTTCTGGGCAGTTTACATGTCGAACTGCACGGTAGAAACGATAAAACAGCTCCTCCGTGCAGTTTTCATACCGAGTCACCGTCCACTCGGCTCAGCGAGAAAACGCGATTTCGGCACTTCTGAGGGCCGAAAACGCGATATCGGCCGATTTTCGATCTGTCAGCAGATTCGGTTTCTGGGCAGTTTACATGTCGAACTGCACGGTAGAAACGATAAAACAGCTCCTCCGTGCAGTTTTCATACCGAGTCACCGTCCACTGGCTCAGCGAGAAAACGCGATTTCGGCGCTTCTGAGGGCCGAAAACGCGATATCAGCCGATTTGCGATCTGTCAGCAGATTCGGTTTCTGGGCAGTTTACATGTCGAACTGCACGGTAGAAACGATAAAACAGCTCCTCCGTGCAGTTTTCATACCGAGTCACCGTCCACTCGGCTCAGCGAGAAAACGCGATTTCGGCGCTTCTGAGGGCCGAAAACGCGATATCGGCCGATTTTCGATCTGTCAGCAGATTCGGTTTCTGGGCAGTTTACATGTCGAACTGCACGGTAGAAACGATAAAACAGCTCCTCCGTGCAGTTTTCATACCGAGTCACCGTCCACTCGGCTCAGCGAGAAAACGCGATTTCGGCGCTTCTGAGGGCCGAAAACGCGATATCGGCCGATTTGCGATCTGTCAGCAGATTCGGTTTCTGGGCAGTTTACATGTCGAACTGCACGGTAGAAACGATAAAACAGCTCCTCCGTGCAGTTTTCATACCGAGTCACCGTCCACTCGGCTCAGCGAGAAAACGCGATTTCGGCGCTTCTGAGGGCCGAAAACGCGATATCGGCCGATTTGCGATCTGTCAGCAGATTCGGTTTCTGGGCAGTTTACATGTCGAACTGCACGGTAGAAACGATAAAACAGCTCCTCCGTGCAGTTTTCATACCGAGTCACCGTCCACTCGGCTCAGCGAGAAAACGCGATTTCGGCGCTTCTGAGGGCCGAAAACGCGATATCGGCCGATTTTCGATCTGTCAGCAGATTCGGTTTCTGGGCAGTTTACATGTCGAACTGCACGGTAGAAACGATAAAACAGCTCCTCCGTGCAGTTTTCATACCGAGTCACCGTCCACTGGGCTCAGCGAGAAAACGCGATTTCGGCGCTTCTGAGGGCCGAAAACGCGATATCGGCCGATTTGCGATCTGTCAGCAGATTCGGTTTCTGGGCAGTTTACATGTCGAACTGCACGGTAGAAACGATAAAACAGCTCCTCCGTGCAGTTTTCATACCGAGTCACCGTCCACTCGGCTCAGCGAGAAAACGCGATTTCGGCGCTTCTGAGGGCCGAAAACGCGATATCGGCCGATTTTCGATCTGTCAGCAGATTCGGTTTCTGGGCAGTTTACATGTCGAACTGCACGGTAGAAACGATAAAACAGCTCCTCCGTGCAGTTTTCATACCGAGTCACCGTCCACTCGGCTCAGCGAGAAAACGCGATTTCGGCGCTTCTGAGGGCCGAAAACGCGATATCGGCCGATTTGCGATCTGTCAGCAGATTCGGTTTCTGGGCAGTTTACATGTCGAACTGCACGGTAGAAACGATAAAACAGCTCCTCCGTGCAGTTTTCATACCGAGTCACCGTCCACTGGGCTCAGCGAGAAAACGCGATTTCGGCGCTTCTGAGGGCCGAAAACGCGATATCGGCCGATTTTCGATCTGTCAGCAGATTCGGTTTCTGGGCAGTTTACATGTCGAACTGCACGGTAGAAACGATAAAACAGCTCCTCCGTGCAGTTTTCATACCGAGTCACCGTCCACTGGGCTCAGCGAGAAAACGCGATTTCGGCGCTTCTGAGGGCCGAAAACGCGATATCGGCCGATTTGCGATCTGTCAGCAGATTCGGTTTCTGGGCAGTTTACATGTCGAACTGCACGGTAGAAACGATAAAACAGCTCCTCCGTGCAGTTTTCATACCGAGTCACCGTCCACTGGGCTCAGCGAGAAAACGCGATTTCGGCGCTTCTGAGGGCCGAAAACGCGATATCGGCCGATTTGCGATCTGTCAGCAGATTCGGTTTCTGGGCAGTTTACATGTCGAACTGCACGGTAGAAACGATAAAACAGCTCCTCCGTGCAGTTTTCATACCGAGTCACCGTCCACTGGGCTCAGCGAGAAAACGCGATTTCGGCGCTTCTGAGGGCCGAAAACGCGATATCGGCCGATTTGCGATCTGTCAGCAGATTCGGTTTCTGGGCAGTTTACATGTCGAACTGCACGGTAGAAACGATAAAACAGCTCCTCCGTGCAGTTTTCATACCGAGTCACCGTCCACTCGGCTCAGCGAGAAAACGCGATTTCGGCACTTCTGAGGGCCGAAAACGCGATATCGGCCGATTTTCGATCTGTCAGCAGATTCGGTTTCTGGGCAGTTTACATGTCGAACTGCACGGTAGAAACGATAAAACAGCTCCTCCGTGCAGTTTTCATACCGAGTCACCGTCCACTGGGCTCAGCGAGAAAACGCGATTTCGGCGCTTCTGAGGGCCGAAAACGCGATATCGGCCGATTTGCGATCTGTCAGCAGATTCGGTTTCTGGGCAGTTTACATGTCGAACTGCACGGTAGAAACGATAAAACAGCTCCTCCGTGCAGTTTTCATACCGAGTCACCGTCCACTCGGCTCAGCGAGAAAACGCGATTTCGGCGCTTCTGAGGGCCGAAAACGCGATATCGGCCGATTTTCGATCTGTCAGCAGATTCGGTTTCTGGGCAGTTTACATGTCGAACTGCACGGTAGAAACGATAAAACAGCTCCTCCGTGCAGTTTTCATACCGAGTCACCGTCCACTGGGCTCAGCGAGAAAACGCGATTTCGGCGCTTCTGAGGGCCGAAAACGCGATATCGGCCGATTTTCGATCTGTCAGCAGATTCGGTTTCTGGGCAGTTTACATGTCGAACTGCACGGTAGAAACGATAAAACAGCTCCTCCGTGCAGTTTTCATACCGAGTCACCGTCCACTCGGCTCAGCGAGAAAACGCGATTTCGGCGCTTCTGAGGGCCGAAAACGCGATATCGGCCGATTTTCGATCTGTCAGCAGATTCGGTTTCTGGGCAGTTTACATGTCGAACTGCACGGTAGAAACGATAAAACAGCTCCTCCGTGCAGTTTTCATACCGAGTCACCGTCCACTGGGCTCAGCGAGAAAACGCGATTTCGGCGCTTCTGAGGGCCGAAAACGCGATATCGGCCGATTTGCGATCTGTCAGCAGATTCGGTTTCTGGGCAGTTTACATGTCGAACTGCACGGTAGAAACGAAACGCGATATCGGCCGATTTGCGATCTGTCAGCAGATTCGGTTTCTGGGCAGTTTACATGTCGAACTGCACGGTGAAAACGATAAAACAGTCACCGTCCACTGGGCTCAGCGAGAAAACGCGATTTCGGCGCTTCTGAGGGCCGAAAACGCGATATCGACCGACAGTTTTCATACCGAGTCACCGTCCACTGGGCTCAGCGAGAAAACGCGATTTCGGCGCTTCTGAGGGCCGAAAACGCGATATCGGCCGATTTGCGATCTGTCAGCAGATTCGGTTTCTGGGCAGTTTACATGTCGAACTGCACGGTAGAAACGATAAAAACAGCTCCTCCGTGCAGTTTTCATACAGAGTCACCGTCCACTGGGCTCAGCGAGAAAACGCGATTTCGGCGCTTCTGAGGGCCGAAAAACCGATATCCGAACTGCACGGTAGAAACGATAAAACAGCTCCTCCGTGCAGTTTTCATACCGAGTCACCGTCCACTCGGCTCAGCGAGAAAACGCGATTTCGGCGCTTCTGAGGGCCGAAAACGCGATATCGGCCGATTTGCGATCTGTCAGCAGATTCGGTTTCTGGGCAGTTTACATGTCGAACTGCACGGTAGAAACGATAAAACAGCTCCTCCGTGCAGTTTTCATACCGAGTCACCGTCCACTCGGCTCAGCGAGAAAACGCGATTTCGGCGCTTCTGAGGGCCGAAAACGCGATATCGGCCGATTTGCGATCTGTCAGCAGATTCGGTTTCTGGGCAGTTTACATGTCGAACTGCACGGTAGAAACGATAAAACAGCTCCTCCGTGCAGTTTTCATACCGAGTCACCGTCCACTGGGCTCAGCGAGAAAACGCGATTTCGGCGCTTCTGAGGGCCGAAAACGCGATATCGGCCGATTTGCGATCTGTCAGCAGATTCGGTTTCTGGGCAGTTTACATGTCGAACTGCACGGTAGAAACGATAAAACAGCTCCTCCGTGCAGTTTTCATACCGAGTCACCGTCCACTGGGCTCAGCGAGAAAACGCGATTTCGGCGCTTCTGAGGGCCGAAAACGCGATATCGGCCGATTTTCGATCTGTCAGCAGATTCGGTTTCTGGGCAGTTTACATGTCGAACTGCACGGTAGAAACGATAAAACAGCTCCTCCGTGCAGTTTTCATACCGAGTCACCGTCCACTGGCTCAGCGAGAAAACGCGATTTCGGCGCTTCTGAGGGCCGAAAACGCGATATCGGCCGATTTTCGATCTGTCAGCAGATTCGGTTTCTGGGCAGTTTACATGTCGAACTGCACGGTAGAAACGATAAAACAGCTCCTCCGTGCAGTTTTCATACCGAGTCACCGTCCACTGGGCTCAGCGAGAAAACGCGATTTCGGCGCTTCTGAGGGCCGAAAACGCGATATCGGCCGATTTTCGATCTGTCAGCAGATTCGGTTTCTGGGCAGTTTACATGTCGAACTGCACGGTAGAAACGATAAAACAGCTCCTCCGTGCAGTTTTCATACCGAGTCACCGTCCACTGGGCTCAGCGAGAAAACGCGATTTCGGCGCTTCTGAGGGCCGAAAACGCGATATCGGCCGATTTGCGATCTGTCAGCAGATTCGGTTTCTGGGCAGTTTACATGTCGAACTGCACGGTAGAAACGATAAAACAGCTCCTCCGTGCAGTTTTCATACCGAGTCACCGTCCACTGGGCTCAGCGAGAAAACGCGATTTCGGCGCTTCTGAGGGCCGAAAACGCGATATCGGCCGATTTGCGATCTGTCAGCAGATTCGGTTTCTGGGCAGTTTACATGTCGAACTGCACGGTAGAAACGATAAAACAGCTCCTCCGTGCAGTTTTCATACCGAGTCACCGTCCACTGGGCTCAGCGAGAAAACGCGATTTCGGCGCTTCTGAGGGCCGAAAACGCGATATCGGCCGATTTGCGATCTGTCAGCAGATTCGGTTTCTGGGCAGTTTACATGTCGAACTGCACGGTAGAAACGATAAAACAGCTCCTCCGTGCAGTTTTCATACCGAGTCACCGTCCACTGGGCTCAGCGAGAAAACGCGATTTCGGCGCTTCTGAGGGCCGAAAACGCGATATCGGCCGATTTGCGATCTGTCAGCAGATTCGGTTTCTGGGCAGTTTACATGTCGAACTGCACGGTAGAAACGATAAAACAGCTCCTCCGTGCAGTTTTCATACCGAGTCACCGTCCACTGGGCTCAGCGAGAAAACGCGATTTCGGCGCTTCTGAGGGCCGAAAACGCGATATCGGCCGATTTGCGATCTGTCAGCAGATTCGGTTTCTGGGCAGTTTACATGTCGAACTGCACGGTAGAAACGATAAAACAGCTCCTCCGTGCAGTTTTCATACCGAGTCACCGTCCACTGGGCTCAGCGAGAAAACGCGATTTCGGCGCTTCTGCGAGAAAACGCGAGGGCCGAAAACGCGATATCGGCCGATTTGCGATCTGTCAGCAGATTCGGTTTCTGGGCAGTTTACATGTCGAACTGCACGGTAGAAACGATAAAACAGCTCCTCCGTGCAGTTTTCATACCGAGTCACCGTCCACTGGGCTCAGCGAGAAAACGCGATTTCGGCGCTTCTGAGGGCCGAAAACGCGATATCGGCCGATTTGCGATCTGTCAGCAGATTCGGTTTCTGGGCAGTTTACATGTCGAACTGCACGGTAGAAACGATAAAACAGCTCCTCCGTGCAGTTTTCATACCGAGTCACCGTCCACTGGGCTCAGCGAGAAAACGCGATTTCGGCGCTTCTGAGGGCCGAAAACGCGATATCGGCCGATTTGCGATCTGTCAGCAGATTCGGTTTCTGGGCAGTTTACATGTCGAACTGCACGGTAGAAACGATAAAACAGCTCCTCCGTGCAGTTTTCATACCGAGTCACCGTCCACTGGGCTCAGCGAGAAAACGCGATTTCGGCGCTTCTGAGGGCCGAAAACGCGATATCGGCCGATTTGCGATCTGTCAGCAGATTCGGTTTCTGGGCAGTTTACATGTCGAACTGCACGGTAGAAACGATAAAACAGCTCCTCCGTGCAGTTTTCATACCGAGTCACCGTCCACTGGGCTCAGCGAGAAAACGCGATTTCGGCGCTTCTGAGGGCCGAAAACGCGATATCGGCCGATTTTCGATCTGTCAGCAGATTCGGTTTCTGGGCAGTTTACATGTCGAACTGCACGGTAGAAACGATAAAACAGCTCCTCCGTGCAGTTTTCATACCGAGTCACCGTCCACTGGGCTCAGCGAGAAAACGCGATTTCGGCGCTTCTGAGGGCCGAAAACGCGATATCGGCCGATTTGCGATCTGTCAGCAGATTCGGTTTCTGGGCAGTTTACATGTCGAACTGCACGGTAGAAACGATAAAACAGCTCCTCCGTGCAGTTTTCATACCGAGTCACCGTCCACTGGGCTCAGCGAGAAAACGCGATTTCGGCGCTTCTGAGGGCCGAAAACGCGATATCGGCCGATTTGCGATCTGTCAGCAGATTCGGTTTCTGGGCAGTTTACATGTCGAACTGCACGGTAGAAACGATAAAACAGCTCCTCCGTGCAGTTTTCATACCGAGTCACCGTCCACTGGGCTCAGCGAGAAAACGCGATTTCGGCGCTTCTGAGGGCCGAAAACGCGATATCGGCCGATTTTCGATCTGTCAGCAGATTCGGTTTCTGGGCAGTTTACATGTCGAACTGCACGGTAGAAACGATAAAACAGCTCCTCCGTGCAGTTTTCATACCGAGTCACCGTCCACTGGGCTCAGCGAGAAAACGCGATTTCGGCGCTTCTGAGGGCCGAAAACGCGATATCGGCCGATTTGCGATCTGTCAGCAGATTCGGTTTCTGGGCAGTTTACATGTCGAACTGCACGGTAGAAACGATAAAACAGCTCCTCCGTGCAGTTTTCATACCGAGTCACCGTCCACTGGGCTCAGCGAGAAAACGCGATTTCGGCGCTTCTGAGGGCCGAAAACGCGATATCGGCCGATTTTCGATCTGTCAGCAGATTCGGTTTCTGGGCAGTTTACATGTCGAACTGCACGGTAGAAACGATAAAACAGCTCCTCCGTGCAGTTTTCATACCGAGTCACCGTCCACTGGGCTCAGCGAGAAAACGCGATTTCGGCGCTTCTGAGGGCCGAAAACGCGATATCGGCCGATTTGCGATCTGTCAGCAGATTCGGTTTCTGGGCAGTTTACATGTCGAACTGCACGGTAGAAACGATAAAACAGCTCCTCCGTGCAGTTTTCATACCGAGTCACCGTCCACTGGGCTCAGCGAGAAAACGCGATTTCGGCGCTTCTGAGGGCCGAAAACGCGATATCGGCCGATTTGCGATCTGTCAGCAGATTCGGTTTCTGGGCAGTTTACATGTCGAACTGCACGGTAGAAACGATAAAACAGCTCCTCCGTGCAGTTTTCATACCGAGTCACCGTCCACTGGGCTCAGCGAGAAAACGCGATTTCGGCGCTTCTGAGGGCCGAAAACGCGATATCGGCCGATTTGCGATCTGTCAGCAGATTCGGTTTCTGGGCAGTTTACATGTCGAACTGCACGGTAGAAACGATAAAACAGCTCCTCCGTGCAGTTTTCATACCGAGTCACCGTCCACTCTGCGAGAAAACGCGATTTCGGCGCTTCTGAGGGCCGAAAACGCGATATCGGCCGATTTGCGATCTGTCAGCAGATTCGGTTTCTGGGCAGTTTACATGTCGAACTGCACGGTAGAAACGATAAAACAGCTCCTCCGTGCAGTTTTCATACCGAGTCACCGTCCACTGGGCTCAGCGAGAAAACGCGATTTCGGCGCTTCTGAGGGCCGAAAACGCGATATCGGCCGATTTGCGATCTGTCAGCAGATTCGGTTTCTGGGCAGTTTACATGTCGAACTGCACGGTAGAAACGATAAAACAGCTCCTCCGTGCAGTTTTCATACCGAGTCACCGTCCACTGGGCTCAGCGAGAAAACGCGATTTCGGCGCTTCTGAGGGCCGAAAACGCGATATCGGCCGATTTTCGATCTGTCAGCAGATTCGGTTTCTGGGCAGTTTACATGTCGAACTGCACGGTAGAAACGATAAAACAGCTCCTCCGTGCAGTTTTCATACCGAGTCACCGTCCACTGGGCTCAGCGAGAAAACGCGATTTCGGCGCTTCTGAGGGCCGAAAACGCGATATCGGCCGATTTGCGATCTGTCAGCAGATTCGGTTTCTGGGCAGTTTACATGTCGAACTGCACGGTAGAAACGATAAAACAGCTCCTCCGTGCAGTTTTCATACCGAGTCACCGTCCACTGGGCTCAGCGAGAAAACGCGATTTCGGCGCTTCTGAGGGCCGAAAACGCGATATCGGCCGATTTTCGATCTGTCAGCAGATTCGGTTTCTGGGCAGTTTACATGTCGAACTGCACGGTAGAAACGATAAAACAGCTCCTCCGTGCAGTTTTCATACCGAGTCACCGTCCACTGGGCTCAGCGAGAAAACGCGATTTCGGCGCTTCTGAGGGCCGAAAACGCGATATCGGCCGATTTGCGATCTGTCAGCAGATTCGGTTTCTGGGCAGTTTACATGTCGAACTGCACGGTAGAAACGATAAAACAGCTCCTCCGTGCAGTTTTCATACCGAGTCACCGTCCACTGGGCTCAGCGAGAAAACGCGATTTCGGCGCTTCTGAGGGCCGAAAACGCGATATCGGCCGATTTTCGATCTGTCAGCAGATTCGGTTTCTGGGCAGTTTACATGTCGAACTGCACGGTAGAAACGATAAAACAGCTCCTCCGTGCAGTTTTCATACCGAGTCACCGTCCACTGGGCTCAGCGAGAAAACGCGATTTCGGCGCTTCTGAGGGCCGAAAACGCGATATCGGCCGATTTGCGATCTGTCAGCAGATTCGGTTTCTGGGCAGTTTACATGTCGAACTGCACGGTAGAAACGATAAAACAGCTCCTCCGTGCAGTTTTCATACCGAGTCACCGTCCACTGGGCTCAGCGAGAAAACGCGATTTCGGCGCTTCTGAGGGCCGAAAACGCGATATCGGCCGATTTGCGATCTGTCAGCAGATTCGGTTTCTGGGCAGTTTACATGTCGAACTGCACGGTAGAAACGATAAAACAGCTCCTCCGTGCAGTTTTCATACCGAGTCACCGTCCACTGGGCTCAGCGAGAAAACGCGATTTCGGCGCTTCTGAGGGCCGAAAACGCGATATCGGCCGATTTGCGATCTGTCAGCAGATTCGGTTTCTGGGCAGTTTACATGTCGAACTGCACGGTAGAAACGATAAAACAGCTCCTCCGTGCAGTTTTCATACCGAGTCACCGTCCACTGGGCTCAGCGAGAAAACGCGATTTCGGCGCTTCTGAGGGCCGAAAACGCGATATCGGCCGATTTTCGATCTGTCAGCAGATTCGGTTTCTGGGCAGTTTACATGTCGAACTGCACGGTAGAAACGATAAAACAGCTCCTCCGTGCAGTTTTCATACCGAGTCACCGTCCACTGGGCTCAGCGAGAAAACGCGATTTCGGCGCTTCTGAGGGCCGAAAACGCGATATCGGCCGATTTTCGATCTGTCAGCAGATTCGGTTTCTGGGCAGTTTACATGTCGAACTGCACGGTAGAAACGATAAAACAGCTCCTCCGTGCAGTTTTCATACCGAGTCACCGTCCACTGGGCTCAGCGAGAAAACGCGATTTCGGCGCTTCTGAGGGCCGAAAACGCGATATCGGCCGATTTGCGATCTGTCAGCAGATTCGGTTTCTGGGCAGTTTACATGTCGAACTGCACGGTAGAAACGATAAAACAGCTCCTCCGTGCAGTTTTCATACCGAGTCACCGTCCACTGGGCTCAGCGAGAAAACGCGATTTCGGCGCTTCTGAGGGCCGAAAACGCGATATCGGCCGATTTGCGATCTGTCAGCAGATTCGGTTTCTGGGCAGTTTACATGTCGAACTGCACGGTAGAAACGATAAAACAGCTCCTCCGTGCAGTTTTCATACCGAGTCACCGTCCACTGGGCTCAGCGAGAAAACGCGATTTCGGCGCTTCTGAGGGCCGAAAACGCGATATCGGCCGATTTTCGATCTGTCAGCAGATTCGGTTTCTGGGCAGTTTACATGTCGAACTGCACGGTAGAAACGATAAAACAGCTCCTCCGTGCAGTTTTCATACCGAGTCACCGTCCACTGGGCTCAGCGAGAAAACGCGATTTCGGCGCTTCTGAGGGCCGAAAACGCGATATCGGCCGATTTGCGATCTGTCAGCAGATTCGGTTTCTGGGCAGTTTACATGTCGAACTGCACGGTAGAAACGATAAAACAGCTCCTCCGTGCAGTTTTCATACCGAGTCACCGTCCACTGGGCTCAGCGAGAAAACGCGATTTCGGCGCTTCTGAGGGCCGAAAACGCGATATCGGCCGATTTTCGATCTGTCAGCAGATTCGGTTTCTGGGCAGTTTACATGTCGAACTGCACGGTAGAAACGATAAAACAGCTCCTCCGTGCAGTTTTCATACCGAGTCACCGTCCACTGGGCTCAGCGAGAAAACGCGATTTCGGCGCTTCTGAGGGCCGAAAACGCGATATCGGCCGATTTGCGATCTGTCAGCAGATTCGGTTTCTGGGCAGTTTACATGTCGAACTGCACGGTAGAAACGATAAAACAGCTCCTCCGTGCAGTTTTCATACCGAGTCACCGTCCACTGGGCTCAGCGAGAAAACGCGATTTCGGCGCTTCTGAGGGCCGAAAACGCGATATCGGCCGATTTTCGATCTGTCAGCAGATTCGGTTTCTGGGCAGTTTACATGTCGAACTGCACGGTAGAAACGATAAAACAGCTCCTCCGTGCAGTTTTCATACCGAGTCACCGTCCACTGGGCTCAGCGAGAAAACGCGATTTCGGCGCTTCTGAGGGCCGAAAACGCGATATCGGCCGATTTGCGATCTGTCAGCAGATTCGGTTTCTGGGCAGTTTACATGTCGAACTGCACGGTAGAAACGATAAAACAGCTCCTCCGTGCAGTTTTCATACCGAGTCACCGTCCACTGGGCTCAGCGAGAAAACGCGATTTCGGCGCTTCTGAGGGCCGAAAACGCGATATCGGCCGATTTTCGATCTGTCAGCAGATTCGGTTTCTGGGCAGTTTACATGTCGAACTGCACGGTAGAAACGATAAAACAGCTCCTCCGTGCAGTTTTCATACCGAGTCACCGTCCACTGGGCTCAGCGAGAAAACGCGATTTCGGCGCTTCTGAGGGCCGAAAACGCGATATCGGCCGATTTGCGATCTGTCAGCAGATTCGGTTTCTGGGCAGTTTACATGTCGAACTGCACGGTAGAAACGATAAAACAGCTCCTCCGTGCAGTTTTCATACCGAGTCACCGTCCACTGGGCTCAGCGAGAAAACGCGATTTCGGCGCTTCTGAGGGCCGAAAACGCGATATCGGCCGATTTTCGATCTGTCAGCAGATTCGGTTTCTGGGCAGTTTACATGTCGAACTGCACGGTAGAAACGATAAAACAGCTCCTCCGTGCAGTTTTCATACCGAGTCACCGTCCACTGGGCTCAGCGAGAAAACGCGATTTCGGCGCTTCTGAGGGCCGAAAACGCGATATCGGCCGATTTGCGATCTGTCAGCAGATTCGGTTTCTGGGCAGTTTACATGTCGAACTGCACGGTAGAAACGATAAAACAGCTCCTCCGTGCAGTTTTCATACCGAGTCACCGTCCACTGGGCTCAGCGAGAAAACGCGATTTCGGCGCTTCTGAGGGCCGAAAACGCGATATCGGCCGATTTGCGATCTGTCAGCAGATTCGGTTTCTGGGCAGTTTACATGTCGAACTGCACGGTAGAAACGATAAAACAGCTCCTCCGTGCAGTTTTCATACCGAGTCACCGTCCACTGGGCTCAGCGAGAAAACGCGATTTCGGCGCTTCTGAGGGCCGAAAACGCGATATCGGCCGATTTGCGATCTGTCAGCAGATTCGGTTTCTGGGCAGTTTACATGTCGAACTGCACGGTAGAAACGATAAAACAGCTCCTCCGTGCAGTTTTCATACCGAGTCACCGTCCACTGGGCTCAGCGAGAAAACGCGATTTCGGCGCTTCTGAGGGCCGAAAACGCGATATCGGCCGATTTGCGATCTGTCAGCAGATTCGGTTTCTGGGCAGTTTACATGTCGAACTGCACGGTAGAAACGATAAAACAGCTCCTCCGTGCAGTTTTCATACCGAGTCACCGTCCACTGGGCTCAGCGAGAAAACGCGATTTCGGCGCTTCTGAGGGCCGAAAACGCGATATCGGCCGATTTTCGATCTGTCAGCAGATTCGGTTTCTGGGCAGTTTACATGTCGAACTGCACGGTAGAAACGATAAAACAGCTCCTCCGTGCAGTTTTCATACCGAGTCACCGTCCACTGGGCTCAGCGAGAAAACGCGATTTCGGCGCTTCTGAGGGCCGAAAACGCGATATCGGCCGATTTTCGATCTGTCAGCAGATTCGGTTTCTGGGCAGTTTACATGTCGAACTGCACGGTAGAAACGATAAAACAGCTCCTCCGTGCAGTTTTCATACCGAGTCACCGTCCACTGGGCTCAGCGAGAAAACGCGATTTCGGCGCTTCTGAGGGCCGAAAACGCGATATCGGCCGATTTGCGATCTGTCAGCAGATTCGGTTTCTGGGCAGTTTACATGTCGAACTGCACGGTAGAAACGATAAAACAGCTCCTCCGTGCAGTTTTCATACCGAGTCACCGTCCACTGGGCTCAGCGAGAAAACGCGATTTCGGCGCTTCTGAGGGCCGAAAACGCGATATCGGCCGATTTGCGATCTGTCAGCAGATTCGGTTTCTGGGCAGTTTACATGTGTCGAACTGCACGGTAGAAACGATAAAACAGCTCCTCCGTGCAGTTTTCATACCGAGTCACCGTCCACTGGGCTCAGCGAGAAAACGCGATTTCGGCGCTTCTGAGGGCCGAAAACGCGATATCGGCCGATTTTCGATCTGTCAGCAGATTCGGTTTCTGGGCAGTTTACATGTCGAACTGCACGGTAGAAACGATAAAACAGCTCCTCCGTGCAGTTTTCATACCGAGTCACCGTCCACTGGGCTCAGCGAGAAAACGCGATTTCGGCGCTTCTGAGGGCCGAAAACGCGATATCGGCCGATTTGCGATCTGTCAGCAGATTCGGTTTCTGGGCAGTTTACATGTCGAACTGCACGGTAGAAACGATAAAACAGCTCCTCCGTGCAGTTTTCATACCGAGTCACCGTCCACTGGGCTCAGCGAGAAAACGCGATTTCGGCGCTTCTGAGGGCCGAAAACGCGATATCGGCCGATTTGCGATCTGTCAGCAGATTCGGTTTCTGGGCAGTTTACATGTCGAACTGCACGGTAGAAACGATAAAACAGCTCCTCCGTGCAGTTTTCATACCGAGTCACCGTCCACTGGGCTCAGCGAGAAAACGCGATTTCGGCGCTTCTGAGGGCCGAAAACGCGATATCGGCCGATTTGCGATCTGTCAGCAGATTCGGTTTCTGGGCAGTTTACATGTCGAACTGCACGGTAGAAACGATAAAACAGCTCCTCCGTGCAGTTTTCATACCGAGTCACCGTCCACTGGGCTCAGCGAGAAAACGCGATTTCGGCGCTTCTGAGGGCCGAAAACGCGATATCGGCCGATTTTCGATCTGTCAGCAGATTCGGTTTCTGGGCAGTTTACATGTCGAACTGCACGGTAGAAACGATAAAACAGCTCCTCCGTGCAGTTTTCATACCGAGTCACCGTCCACTGGGCTCAGCGAGAAAACGCGATTTCGGCGCTTCTGAGGGCCGAAAACGCGATATCGGCCGATTTGCGATCTGTCAGCAGATTCGGTTTCTGGGCAGTTTACATGTCGAACTGCACGGTAGAAACGATAAAACAGCTCCTCCGTGCAGTTTTCATACCGAGTCACCGTCCACTGGGCTCAGCGAGAAAACGCGATTTCGGCGCTTCTGAGGGCCGAAAACGCGATATCGGCCGATTTGCGATCTGTCAGCAGATTCGGTTTCTGGGCAGTTTACATGTCGAACTGCACGGTAGAAACGATAAAACAGCTCCTCCGTGCAGTTTTCATACCGAGTCACCGTCCACTGGGCTCAGCGAGAAAACGCGATTTCGGCGCTTCTGAGGGCCGAAAACGCGATATCGGCCGATTTTCGATCTGTCAGCAGATTCGGTTTCTGGGCAGTTTACATGTCGAACTGCACGGTAGAAACGATAAAACAGCTCCTCCGTGCAGTTTTCATACCGAGTCACCGTCCACTGGGCTCAGCGAGAAAACGCGATTTCGGCGCTTCTGAGGGCCGAAAACGCGATATCGGCCGATTTGCGATCTGTCAGCAGATTCGGTTTCTGGGCAGTTTACATGTCGAACTGCACGGTAGAAACGATAAAACAGCTCCTCCGTGCAGTTTTCATACCGAGTCACCGTCCACTGGGCTCAGCGAGAAAACGCGATTTCGGCGCTTCTGAGGGCCGAAAACGCGATATCGGCCGATTTGCGATCTGTCAGCAGATTCGGTTTCTGGGCAGTTTACATGTCGAACTGCACGGTAGAAACGATAAAACAGCTCCTCCGTGCAGTTTTCATACCGAGTCACCGTCCACTGGGCTCAGCGAGAAAACGCGATTTCGGCGCTTCTGAGGGCCGAAAACGCGATATCGGCCGATTTGCGATCTGTCAGCAGATTCGGTTTCTGGGCAGTTTACATGTCGAACTGCACGGTAGAAACGATAAAACAGCTCCTCCGTGCAGTTTTCATACCGAGTCACCGTCCACTGGGCTCAGCGAGAAAACGCGATTTCGGCGCTTCTGAGGGCCGAAAACGCGATATCGGCCGATTTGCGATCTGTCAGCAGATTCGGTTTCTGGGCAGTTTACATGTCGAACTGCACGGTAGAAACGATAAAACAGCTCCTCCGTGCAGTTTTCATACCGAGTCACCGTCCACTGGGCTCAGCGAGAAAACGCGATTTCGGCGCTTCTGAGGGCCGAAAACGCGATATCGGCCGATTTTCGATCTGTCAGCAGATTCGGTTTCTGGGCAGTTTACATGTCGAACTGCACGGTAGAAACGATAAAACAGCTCCTCCGTGCAGTTTTCATACCGAGTCACCGTCCACTGGGCTCAGCGAGAAAACGCGATTTCGGCGCTTCTGAGGGCCGAAAACGCGATATCGGCCGATTTGCGATCTGTCAGCAGATTCGGTTTCTGGGCAGTTTACATGTCGAACTGCACGGTAGAAACGATAAAACAGCTCCTCCGTGCAGTTTTCATACCGAGTCACCGTCCACTGGGCTCAGCGAGAAAACGCGATTTCGGCGCTTCTGAGGGCCGAAAACGCGATATCGGCCGATTTGCGATCTGTCAGCAGATTCGGTTTCTGGGCAGTTTACATGTCGAACTGCACGGTAGAAACGATAAAACAGCTCCTCCGTGCAGTTTTCATACCGAGTCACCGTCCACTGGGCTCAGCGAGAAAACGCGATTTCGGCGCTTCTGAGGGCCGAAAACGCGATATCGGCCGATTTGCGATCTGTCAGCAGATTCGGTTTCTGGGCAGTTTACATGTCGAACTGCACGGTAGAAACGATAAAACAGCTCCTCCGTGCAGTTTTCATACCGAGTCACCGTCCACTGGGCTCAGCGAGAAAACGCGATTTCGGCGCTTCTGAGGGCCGAAAACGCGATATCGGCCGATTTGCGATCTGTCAGCAGATTCGGTTTCTGGGCAGTTTACATGTCGAACTGCACGGTAGAAACGATAAAACAGCTCCTCCGTGCAGTTTTCATACCGAGTCACCGTCCACTGGGCTCAGCGAGAAAACGCGATTTCGGCGCTTCTGAGGGCCGAAAACGCGATATCGGCCGATTTGCGATCTGTCAGCAGATTCGGTTTCTGGGCAGTTTACATGTCGAACTGCACGGTAGAAACGATAAAACAGCTCCTCCGTGCAGTTTTCATACCGAGTCACCGTCCACTGGGCTCAGCGAGAAAACGCGATTTCGGCGCTTCTGAGGGCCGAAAACGCGATATCGGCCGATTTTCGATCTGTCAGCAGATTCGGTTTCTGGGCAGTTTACATGTCGAACTGCACGGTAGAAACGATAAAACAGCTCCTCCGTGCAGTTTTCATACCGAGTCACCGTCCACTGGGCTCAGCGAGAAAACGCGATTTCGGCGCTTCTGAGGGCCGAAAACGCGATATCGGCCGATTTGCGATCTGTCAGCAGATTCGGTTTCTGGGCAGTTTACATGTCGAACTGCACGGTAGAAACGATAAAACAGCTCCTCCGTGCAGTTTTCATACCGAGTCACCGTCCACTGGGCTCAGCGAGAAAACGCGATTTCGGCGCTTCTGAGGGCCGAAAACGCGATATCGGCCGATTTGCGATCTGTCAGCAGATTCGGTTTCTGGGCAGTTTACATGTCGAACTGCACGGTAGAAACGATAAAACAGCTCCTCCGTGCAGTTTTCATACCGAGTCACCGTCCACTGGGCTCAGCGAGAAAACGCGATTTCGGCGCTTCTGAGGGCCGAAAACGCGATATCGGCCGATTTGCGATCTGTCAGCAGATTCGGTTTCTGGGCAGTTTACATGTCGAACTGCACGGTAGAAACGATAAAACAGCTCCTCCGTGCAGTTTTCATACCGAGTCACCGTCCACTGGGCTCAGCGAGAAAACGCGATTTCGGCGCTTCTGAGGGCCGAAAACGCGATATCGGCCGATTTTCGATCTGTCAGCAGATTCGGTTTCTGGGCAGTTTACATGTCGAACTGCACGGTAGAAACGATAAAACAGCTCCTCCGTGCAGTTTTCATACCGAGTCACCGTCCACTGGGCTCAGCGAGAAAACGCGATTTCGGCGCTTCTGAGGGCCGAAAACGCGATATCGGCCGATTTGCGATCTGTCAGCAGATTCGGTTTCTGGGCAGTTTACATGTCGAACTGCACGGTAGAAACGATAAAACAGCTCCTCCGTGCAGTTTTCATACCGAGTCACCGTCCACTGGGCTCAGCGAGAAAACGCGATTTCGGCGCTTCTGAGGGCCGAAAACGCGATATCGGCCGATTTTCGATCTGTCAGCAGATTCGGTTTCTGGGCAGTTTACATGTCGAACTGCACGGTAGAAACGATAAAACAGCTCCTCCGTGCAGTTTTCATACCGAGTCACCGTCCACTGGGCTCAGCGAGAAAACGCGATTTCGGCGCTTCTGAGGGCCGAAAACGCGATATCGGCCGATTTGCGATCTGTCAGCAGATTCGGTTTCTGGGCAGTTTACATGTCGAACTGCACGGTAGAAACGATAAAACAGCTCCTCCGTGCAGTTTTCATACCGAGTCACCGTCCACTGGGCTCAGCGAGAAAACGCGATTTCGGCGCTTCTGAGGGCCGAAAACGCGATATCGGCCGATTTGCGATCTGTCAGCAGATTCGGTTTCTGGGCAGTTTACATGTCGAACTGCACGGTAGAAACGATAAAACAGCTCCTCCGTGCAGTTTTCATACCGAGTCACCGTCCACTGGGCTCAGCGAGAAAACGCGATTTCGGCGCTTCTGAGGGCCGAAAACGCGATATCGGCCGATTTGCGATCTGTCAGCAGATTCGGTTTCTGGGCAGTTTACATGTCGAACTGCACGGTAGAAACGATAAAACAGCTCCTCCGTGCAGTTTTCATACCGAGTCACCGTCCACTGGGCTCAGCGAGAAAACGCGATTTCGGCGCTTCTGAGGGCCGAAAACGCGATATCGGCCGATTTGCGATCTGTCAGCAGATTCGGTTTCTGGGCAGTTTACATGTCGAACTGCACGGTAGAAACGATAAAACAGCTCCTCCGTGCAGTTTTCATACCGAGTCACCGTCCACTGGGCTCAGCGAGAAAACGCGATTTCGGGGCTTCTGAGGGCCGAAAACGCGATATCGGCCGATTTTCGATCTGTCAGCAGATTCGGTTTCTGGGCAGTTTACATGTCGAACTGCACGGTAGAAACGATAAAACAGCTCCTCCGTGCAGTTTTCATACCGAGTCACCGTCCACTGGGCTCAGCGAGAAAACGCGATTTCGGCGCTTCTGAGGGCCGAAAACGCGATATCGGCCGATTTGCGATCTGTCAGCAGATTCGGTTTCTGGGCAGTTTACATGTCGAACTGCACGGTAGAAACGATAAAACAGCTCCTCCGTGCAGTTTTCATACCGAGTCACCGTCCACTGGGCTCAGCGAGAAAACGCGATTTCGGCGCTTCTGAGGGCCGAAAACGCGATATCGGCCGATTTTCGATCTGTCAGCAGATTCGGTTTCTGGGCAGTTTACATGTCGAACTGCACGGTAGAAACGATAAAACAGCTCCTCCGTGCAGTTTTCATACCGAGTCACCGTCCACTGGGCTCAGCGAGAAAACGCGATTTCGGCGCTTCTGAGGGCCGAAAACGCGATATCGGCCGATTTGCGATCTGTCAGCAGATTCGGTTTCTGGGCAGTTTACATGTCGAACTGCACGGTAGAAACGATAAAACAGCTCCTCCGTGCAGTTTTCATACCGAGTCACCGTCCACTGGGCTCAGCGAGAAAACGCGATTTCGGCGCTTCTGAGGGCCGAAAACGCGATATCGGCCGATTTGCGATCTGTCAGCAGATTCGGTTTCTGGGCAGTTTACATGTCGAACTGCACGGTAGAAACGATAAAACAGCTCCTCCGTGCAGTTTTCATACCGAGTCACCGTCCACTGGGCTCAGCGAGAAAACGCGATTTCGGCGCTTCTGAGGGCCGAAAACGCGATATCGGCCGATTTTCGATCTGTCAGCAGATTCGGTTTCTGGGCAGTTTACATGTCGAACTGCACGGTAGAAACGATAAAACAGCTCCTCCGTGCAGTTTTCATACCGAGTCACCGTCCACTGGGCTCAGCGAGAAAACGCGATTTCGGCGCTTCTGAGGGCCGAAAACGCGATATCGGCCGATTTGCGATCTGTCAGCAGATTCGGTTTCTGGGCAGTTTACATGTCGAACTGCACGGTAGAAACGATAAAACAGCTCCTCCGTGCAGTTTTCATACCGAGTCACCGTCCACTGGGCTCAGCGAGAAAACGCGATTTCGGCGCTTCTGAGGGCCGAAAACGCGATATCGGCCGATTTGCGATCTGTCAGCAGATTCGGTTTCTGGGCAGTTTACATGTCGAACTGCACGGTAGAAACGATAAAACAGCTCCTCCGTGCAGTTTTCATACCGAGTCACCGTCCACTGGGCTCAGCGAGAAAACGCGATTTCGGCGCTTCTGAGGGCCGAAAACGCGATATCGGCCGATTTTCGATCTGTCAGCAGATTCGGTTTCTGGGCAGTTTACATGTCGAACTGCACGGTAGAAACGATAAAACAGCTCCTCCGTGCAGTTTTCATACCGAGTCACCGTCCACTGGGCTCAGCGAGAAAACGCGATTTCGGCGCTTCTGAGGGCCGAAAACGCGATATCGGCCGATTTGCGATCTGTCAGCAGATTCGGTTTCTGGGCAGTTTACATGTCGAACTGCACGGTAGAAACGATAAAACAGCTCCTCCGTGCAGTTTTCATACCGAGTCACCGTCCACTGGGCTCAGCGAGAAAACGCGATTTCGGCGCTTCTGAGGGCCGAAAACGCGATATCGGCCGATTTGCGATCTGTCAGCAGATTCGGTTTCTGGGCAGTTTACATGTCGAACTGCACGGTAGAAACGATAAAACAGCTCCTCCGTGCAGTTTTCATACCGAGTCACCGTCCACTGGGCTCAGCGAGAAAACGCGATTTCGGCGCTTCTGAGGGCCGAAAACGCGATATCGGCCGATTTTCGATCTGTCAGCAGATTCGGTTTCTGGGCAGTTTACATGTCGAACTGCACGGTAGAAACGATAAAACAGCTCCTCCGTGCAGTTTTCATACCGAGTCACCGTCCACTGGGCTCAGCGAGAAAACGCGATTTCGGCGCTTCTGAGGGCCGAAAACGCGATATCGGCCGATTTTCGATCTGTCAGCAGATTCGGTTTCTGGGCAGTTTACATGTCGAACTGCACGGTAGAAACGATAAAACAGCTCCTCCGTGCAGTTTTCATACCGAGTCACCGTCCACTGGGCTCAGCGAGAAAACGCGATTTCGGCGCTTCTGAGGGCCGAAAACGCGATATCGGCCGATTTTCGATCTGTCAGCAGATTCGGTTTCTGGGCAGTTTACATGTCGAACTGCACGGTAGAAACGATAAAACAGCTCCTCCGTGCAGTTTTCATACCGAGTCACCGTCCACTGGGCTCAGCGAGAAAACGCGATTTCGGCGCTTCTGAGGGCCGAAAACGCGATATCGGCCGATTTGCGATCTGTCAGCAGATTCGGTTTCTGGGCAGTTTACATGTCGAACTGCACGGTAGAAACGATAAAACAGCTCCTCCGTGCAGTTTTCATACCGAGTCACCGTCCACTGGGCTCAGCGAGAAAACGCGATTTCGGCGCTTCTGAGGGCCGAAAACGCGATATCGGCCGATTTGCGATCTGTCAGCAGATTCGGTTTCTGGGCAGTTTACATGTCGAACTGCACGGTAGAAACGATAAAACAGCTCCTCCGTGCAGTTTTCATACCGAGTCACCGTCCACTGGGCTCAGCGAGAAAACGCGATTTCGGCGCTTCTGAGGGCCGAAAACGCGATATCGGCCGATTTTCGATCTGTCAGCAGATTCGGTTTCTGGGCAGTTTACATGTCGAACTGCACGGTAGAAACGATAAAACAGCTCCTCCGTGCAGTTTTCATACCGAGTCACCGTCCACTGGGCTCAGCGAGAAAACGCGATTTCGGCGCTTCTGAGGGCCGAAAACGCGATATCGGCCGATTTGCGATCTGTCAGCAGATTCGGTTTCTGGGCAGTTTACATGTCGAACTGCACGGTAGAAACGATAAAACAGCTCCTCCGTGCAGTTTTCATACCGAGTCACCGTCCACTGGGCTCAGCGAGAAAACGCGATTTCGGCGCTTCTGAGGGCCGAAAACGCGATATCGGCCGATTTTCGATCTGTCAGCAGATTCGGTTTCTGGGCAGTTTACATGTCGAACTGCACGGTAGAAACGATAAAACAGCTCCTCCGTGCAGTTTTCATACCGAGTCACCGTCCACTGGGCTCAGCGAGAAAACGCGATTTCGGCGCTTCTGAGGGCCGAAAACGCGATATCGGCCGATTTGCGATCTGTCAGCAGATTCGGTTTCTGGGCAGTTTACATGTCGAACTGCACGGTAGAAACGATAAAACAGCTCCTCCGTGCAGTTTTCATACCGAGTCACCGTCCACTGGGCTCAGCGAGAAAACGCGATTTCGGCGCTTCTGAGGGCCGAAAACGCGATATCGGCCGATTTTCGATCTGTCAGCAGATTCGGTTTCTGGGCAGTTTACATGTCGAACTGCACGGTAGAAACGATAAAACAGCTCCTCCGTGCAGTTTTCATACCGAGTCACCGTCCACTGGGCTCAGCGAGAAAACGCGATTTCGGCGCTTCTGAGGGCCGAAAACGCGATATCGGCCGATTTTCGATCTGTCAGCAGATTCGGTTTCTGGGCAGTTTACATGTCGAACTGCACGGTAGAAACGATAAAACAGCTCCTCCGTGCAGTTTTCATACCGAGTCACCGTCCACTGGGCTCAGCGAGAAAACGCGATTTCGGCGCTTCTGAGGGCCGAAAACGCGATATCGGCCGATTTGCGATCTGTCAGCAGATTCGGTTTCTGGGCAGTTTACATGTCGAACTGCACGGTAGAAACGATAAAACAGCTCCTCCGTGCAGTTTTCATACCGAGTCACCGTCCACTGGGCTCAGCGAGAAAACGCGATTTCGGCGCTTCTGAGGGCCGAAAACGCGATATCGGCCGATTTTCGATCTGTCAGCAGATTCGGTTTCTGGGCAGTTTACATGTCGAACTGCACGGTAGAAACGATAAAACAGCTCCTCCGTGCAGTTTTCATACCGAGTCACCGTCCACTGGGCTCAGCGAGAAAACGCGATTTCGGCGCTTCTGAGGGCCGAAAACGCGATATCGGCCGATTTGCGATCTGTCAGCAGATTCGGTTTCTGGGCAGTTTACATGTCGAACTGCACGGTAGAAACGATAAAACAGCTCCTCCGTGCAGTTTTCATACCGAGTCACCGTCCACTGGGCTCAGCGAGAAAACGCGATTTCGGCGCTTCTGAGGGCCGAAAACGCGATATCGGCCGATTTTCGATCTGTCAGCAGATTCGGTTTCTGGGCAGTTTACATGTCGAACTGCACGGTAGAAACGATAAAACAGCTCCTCCGTGCAGTTTTCATACCGAGTCACCGTCCACTGGGCTCAGCGAGAAAACGCGATTTCGGCGCTTCTGAGGGCCGAAAACGCGATATCGGCCGATTTGCGATCTGTCAGCAGATTCGGTTTCTGGGCAGTTTACATGTCGAACTGCACGGTAGAAACGATAAAACAGCTCCTCCGTGCAGTTTTCATACCGAGTCACCGTCCACTGGGCTCAGCGAGAAAACGCGATTTCGGCGCTTCTGAGGGCCGAAAACGCGATATCGGCCGATTTGCGATCTGTCAGCAGATTCGGTTTCTGGGCAGTTTACATGTCGAACTGCACGGTAGAAACGATAAAACAGCTCCTCCGTGCAGTTTTCATACCGAGTGACCGTCCACTGGGCTCAGCGAGAAAACGCGATTTCGGCGCTTCTGAGGGCCGAAAACGCGATATCGGCCGATTTGCGATCTGTCAGCAGATTCGGTTTCTGGGCAGTTTACATGTCGAACTGCACGGTAGAAACGATAAAACAGCTCCTCCGTGCAGTTTTCATACCGAGTCACCGTCCACTGGGCTCAGCGAGAAAACGCGATTTCGGCGCTTCTGAGGGCCGAAAACGCGATATCGGCCGATTTTCGATCTGTCAGCAGATTCGGTTTCTGGGCAGTTTACATGTCGAACTGCACGGTAGAAACGATAAAACAGCTCCTCCGTGCAGTTTTCATACCGAGTCACCGTCCACTGGGCTCAGCGAGAAAACGCGATTTCGGCGCTTCTGAGGGCCGAAAACGCGATATCGGCCGATTTGCGATCTGTCAGCAGATTCGGTTTCTGGGCAGTTTACATGTCGAACTGCACGGTAGAAACGATAAAACAGCTCCTCCGTGCAGTTTTCATACCGAGTCACCGTCCACTGGGCTCAGCGAGAAAACGCGATTTCGGCGCTTCTGAGGGCCGAAAACGCGATATCGGCCGATTTGCGATCTGTCAGCAGATTCGGTTTCTGGGCAGTTTACATGTCGAACTGCACGGTAGAAACGATAAAACAGCTCCTCCGTGCAGTTTTCATACCGAGTCACCGTCCACTGGGCTCAGCGAGAAAACGCGATTTCGGCGCTTCTGAGGGCCGAAAACGCGATATCGGCCGATTTTCGATCTGTCAGCAGATTCGGTTTCTGGGCAGTTTACATGTCGAACTGCACGGTAGAAACGATAAAACAGCTCCTCCGTGCAGTTTTCATACCGAGTCACCGTCCACTGGGCTCAGCGAGAAAACGCGATTTCGGCGCTTCTGAGGGCCGAAAACGCGATATCGGCCGATTTGCGATCTGTCAGCAGATTCGGTTTCTGGGCAGTTTACATGTCGAACTGCACGGTAGAAACGATAAAACAGCTCCTCCGTGCAGTTTTCATACCGAGTCACCGTCCACTGGGCTCAGCGAGAAAACGCGATTTCGGCGCTTCTGAGGGCCGAAAACGCGATATCGGCCGATTTTCGATCTGTCAGCAGATTCGGTTTCTGGGCAGTTTACATGTCGAACTGCACGGTAGAAACGATAAAACAGCTCCTCCGTGCAGTTTTCATACCGAGTCACCGTCCACTGGGCTCAGCGAGAAAACGCGATTTCGGCGCTTCTGAGGGCCGAAAACGCGATATCGGCCGATTTGCGATCTGTCAGCAGATTCGGTTTCTGGGCAGTTTACATGTCGAACTGCACGGTAGAAACGATAAAACAGCTCCTCCGTGCAGTTTTCATACCGAGTCACCGTCCACTGGGCTCAGCGAGAAAACGCGATTTCGGCGCTTCTGAGGGCCGAAAACGCGATATCGGCCGATTTGCGATCTGTCAGCAGATTCGGTTTCTGGGCAGTTTACATGTCGAACTGCACGGTAGAAACGATAAAACAGCTCCTCCGTGCAGTTTTCATACCGAGTCACCGTCCACTGGGCTCAGCGAGAAAACGCGATTTCGGCGCTTCTGAGGGCCGAAAACGCGATATCGGCCGATTTTCGATCTGTCAGCAGATTCGGTTTCTGGGCAGTTTACATGTCGAACTGCACGGTAGAAACGATAAAACAGCTCCTCCGTGCAGTTTTCATACCGAGTCACCGTCCACTGGGCTCAGCGAGAAAACGCGATTTCGGCGCTTCTGAGGGCCGAAAACGCGATATCGGCCGATTTTCGATCTGTCAGCAGATTCGGTTTCTGGGCAGTTTACATGTCGAACTGCACGGTAGAAACGATAAAACAGCTCCTCCGTGCAGTTTTCATACCGAGTCACCGTCCACTGGGCTCAGCGAGAAAACGCGATTTCGGCGCTTCTGAGGGCCGAAAACGCGATATCGGCCGATTTGCGATCTGTCAGCAGATTCGGTTTCTGGGCAGTTTACATGTCGAACTGCACGGTAGAAACGATAAAACAGCTCCTCCGTGCAGTTTTCATACCGAGTCACCGTCCACTGGGCTCAGCGAGAAAACGCGATTTCGGCGCTTCTGAGGGCCGAAAACGCGATATCGGCCGATTTTCGATCTGTCAGCAGATTCGGTTTCTGGGCAGTTTACATGTCGAACTGCACGGTAGAAACGATAAAACAGCTCCTCCGTGCAGTTTTCATACCGAGTCACCGTCCACTGGGCTCAGCGAGAAAACGCGATTTCGGCGCTTCTGAGGGCCGAAAACGCGATATCGGCCGATTTGATCTGTCAGCAGATTCGGTTTCTGGGCAGTTTACATGTCGAACTGCACGGTAGAAACGATAAAACAGCTCCTCCGTGCAGTTTTCATACCGAGTCACCGTCCACTGGGCTCAGCGAGAAAACGCGATTTCGGCGCTTCTGAGGGCCGAAAACGCGATATCGGCCGATTTTCGATCTGTCAGCAGATTCGGTTTCTGGGCAGTTTACATGTCGAACTGCACGGTAGAAACGATAAAACAGCTCCTCCGTGCAGTTTTCATACCGAGTCACCGTCCACTGGGCTCAGCGAGAAAACGCGATTTCGGCGCTTCTGAGGGCCGAAAACGCGATATCGGCCGATTTGCGATCTGTCAGCAGATTCGGTTTCTGGGCAGTTTACATGTCGAACTGCACGGTAGAAACGATAAAACAGCTCCTCCGTGCAGTTTTCATACCGAGTCACCGTCCACTGGGCTCAGCGAGAAAACGCGATTTCGGCGCTTCTGAGGGCCGAAAACGCGATATCGGCCGATTTGCGATCTGTCAGCAGATTCGGTTTCTGGGCAGTTTACATGTCGAACTGCACGGTAGAAACGATAAAACAGCTCCTCCGTGCAGTTTTCATACCGAGTCACCGTCCACTGGGCTCAGCGAGAAAACGCGATTTCGGCGCTTCTGAGGGCCGAAAACGCGATATCGGCCGATTTTCGATCTGTCAGCAGATTCGGTTTCTGGGCAGTTTACATGTCGAACTGCACGGTAGAAACGATAAAACAGCTCCTCCGTGCAGTTTTCATACCGAGTCACCGTCCACTGGGCTCAGCGAGAAAACGCGATTTCGGCGCTTCTGAGGGCCGAAAACGCGATATCGGCCGATTTGCGATCTGTCAGCAGATTCGGTTTCTGGGCAGTTTACATGTCGAACTGCACGGTAGAAACGATAAAACAGCTCCTCCGTGCAGTTTTCATACCGAGTCACCGTCCACTGGGCTCAGCGAGAAAACGCGATTTCGGCGCTTCTGAGGGCCGAAAACGCGATATCGGCCGATTTGCGATCTGTCAGCAGATTCGGTTTCTGGGCAGTTTACATGTCGAACTGCACGGTAGAAACGATAAAACAGCTCCTCCGTGCAGTTTTCATACCGAGTCACCGTCCACTGGGCTCAGCGAGAAAACGCGATTTCGGCGCTTCTGAGGGCCGAAAACGCGATATCGGCCGATTTGCGATCTGTCAGCAGATTCGGTTTCTGGGCAGTTTACATGTCGAACTGCACGGTAGAAACGATAAAACAGCTCCTCCGTGCAGTTTTCATACCGAGTCACCGTCCACTGGGCTCAGCGAGAAAACGCGATTTCGGCGCTTCTGAGGGCCGAAAACGCGATATCGGCCGATTTGCGATCTGTCAGCAGATTCGGTTTCTGGGCAGTTTACATGTCGAACTGCACGGTAGAAACGATAAAACAGCTCCTCCGTGCAGTTTTCATACCGAGTCACCGTCCACTGGGCTCAGCGAGAAAACGCGATTTCGGCGCTTCTGAGGGCCGAAAACGCGATATCGGCCGATTTTCGATCTGTCAGCAGATTCGGTTTCTGGGCAGTTTACATGTCGAACTGCACGGTAGAAACGATAAAACAGCTCCTCCGTGCAGTTTTCATACCGAGTCACCGTCCACTGGGCTCAGCGAGAAAACGCGATTTCGGCGCTTCTGAGGGCCGAAAACGCGATATCGGCCGATTTTCGATCTGTCAGCAGATTCGGTTTCTGGGCAGTTTACATGTCGAACTGCACGGTAGAAACGATAAAACAGCTCCTCCGTGCAGTTTTCATACCGAGTCACCGTCCACTGGGCTCAGCGAGAAAACGCGATTTCGGCGCTTCTGAGGGCCGAAAACGCGATATCGGCCGATTTGCGATCTGTCAGCAGATTCGGTTTCTGGGCAGTTTACATGTCGAACTGCACGGTAGAAACGATAAAACAGCTCCTCCGTGCAGTTTTCATACCGAGTCACCGTCCACTGGGCTCAGCGAGAAAACGCGATTTCGGCGCTTCTGAGGGCCGAAAACGCGATATCGGCCGATTTTCGATCTGTCAGCAGATTCGGTTTCTGGGCAGTTTACATGTCGAACTGCACGGTAGAAACGATAAAACAGCTCCTCCGTGCAGTTTTCATACCGAGTCACCGTCCACTGGGCTCAGCGAGAAAACGCGATTTCGGCGCTTCTGAGGGCCGAAAACGCGATATCGGCCGATTTGCGATCTGTCAGCAGATTCGGTTTCTGGGCAGTTTACATGTCGAACTGCACGGTAGAAACGATAAAACAGCTCCTCCGTGCAGTTTTCATACCGAGTCACCGTCCACTGGGCTCAGCGAGAAAACGCGATTTCGGCGCTTCTGAGGGCCGAAAACGCGATATCGGCCGATTTGCGATCTGTCAGCAGATTCGGTTTCTGGGCAGTTTACATGTCGAACTGCACGGTAGAAACGATAAAACAGCTCCTCCGTGCAGTTTTCATACCGAGTCACCGTCCACTGGGCTCAGCGAGAAAACGCGATTTCGGCGCTTCTGAGGGCCGAAAACGCGATATCGGCCGATTTTCGATCTGTCAGCAGATTCGGTTTCTGGGCAGTTTACATGTCGAACTGCACGGTAGAAACGATAAAACAGCTCCTCCGTGCAGTTTTCATACCGAGTCACCGTCCACTGGGCTCAGCGAGAAAACGCGATTTCGGCGCTTCTGAGGGCCGAAAACGCGATATCGGCCGATTTGCGATCTGTCAGCAGATTCGGTTTCTGGGCAGTTTACATGTCGAACTGCACGGTAGAAACGATAAAACAGCTCCTCCGTGCAGTTTTCATACCGAGTCACCGTCCACTGGGCTCAGCGAGAAAACGCGATTTCGGCGCTTCTGAGGGCCGAAAACGCGATATCGGCCGATTTTCGATCTGTCAGCAGATTCGGTTTCTGGGCAGTTTACATGTCGAACTGCACGGTAGAAACGATAAAACAGCTCCTCCGTGCAGTTTTCATACCGAGTCACCGTCCACTGGGCTCAGCGAGAAAACGCGATTTCGGCGCTTCTGAGGGCCGAAAACGCGATATCGGCCGATTTGCGATCTGTCAGCAGATTCGGTTTCTGGGCAGTTTACATGTCGAACTGCACGGTAGAAACGATAAAACAGCTCCTCCGTGCAGTTTTCATACCGAGTCACCGTCCACTGGGCTCAGCGAGAAAACGCGATTTCGGCGCTTCTGAGGGCCGAAAACGCGATATCGGCCGATTTGCGATCTGTCAGCAGATTCGGTTTCTGGGCAGTTTACATGTCGAACTGCACGGTAGAAACGATAAAACAGCTCCTCCGTGCAGTTTTCATACCGAGTCACCGTCCACTGGGCTCAGCGAGAAAACGCGATTTCGGCGCTTCTGAGGGCCGAAAACGCGATATCGGCCGATTTGCGATCTGTCAGCAGATTCGGTTTCTGGGCAGTTTACATGTCGAACTGCACGGTAGAAACGATAAAACAGCTCCTCCGTGCAGTTTTCATACCGAGTCACCGTCCACTGGGCTCAGCGAGAAAACGCGATTTCGGCGCTTCTGAGGGCCGAAAACGCGATATCGGCCGATTTTCGATCTGTCAGCAGATTCGGTTTCTGGGCAGTTTACATGTCGAACTGCACGGTAGAAACGATAAAACAGCTCCTCCGTGCAGTTTTCATACCGAGTCACCGTCCACTGGGCTCAGCGAGAAAACGCGATTTCGGCGCTTCTGAGGGCCGAAAACGCGATATCGGCCGATTTGCGATCTGTCAGCAGATTCGGTTTCTGGGCAGTTTACATGTCGAACTGCACGGTAGAAACGATAAAACAGCTCCTCCGTGCAGTTTTCATACCGAGTCACCGTCCACTGGGCTCAGCGAGAAAACGCGATTTCGGCGCTTCTGAGGGCCGAAAACGCGATATCGGCCGATTTGCGATCTGTCAGCAGATTCGGTTTCTGGGCAGTTTACATGTCGAACTGCACGGTAGAAACGATAAAACAGCTCCTCCGTGCAGTTTTCATACCGAGTCACCGTCCACTGGGCTCAGCGAGAAAACGCGATTTCGGCGCTTCTGAGGGCCGAAAACGCGATATCGGCCGATTTTCGATCTGTCAGCAGATTCGGTTTCTGGGCAGTTTACATGTCGAACTGCACGGTAGAAACGATAAAACAGCTCCTCCGTGCAGTTTTCATACCGAGTCACCGTCCACTGGGCTCAGCGAGAAAACGCGATTTCGGCGCTTCTGAGGGCCGAAAACGCGATATCGGCCGATTTGCGATCTGTCAGCAGATTCGGTTTCTGGGCAGTTTACATGTCGAACTGCACGGTAGAAACGATAAAACAGCTCCTCCGTGCAGTTTTCATACCGAGTCACCGTCCACTGGGCTCAGCGAGAAAACGCGATTTCGGCGCTTCTGAGGGCCGAAAACGCGATATCGGCCGATTTTCGATCTGTCAGCAGATTCGGTTTCTGGGCAGTTTACATGTCGAACTGCACGGTAGAAACGATAAAACAGCTCCTCCGTGCAGTTTTCATACCGAGTCACCGTCCACTGGGCTCAGCGAGAAAACGCGATTTCGGCGCTTCTGAGGGCCGAAAACGCGATATCGGCCGATTTGCGATCTGTCAGCAGATTCGGTTTCTGGGCAGTTTACATGTCGAACTGCACGGTAGAAACGATAAAACAGCTCCTCCGTGCAGTTTTCATACCGAGTCACCGTCCACTGGGCTCAGCGAGAAAACGCGATTTCGGCGCTTCTGAGGGCCGAAAACGCGATATCGGCCGATTTTCGATCTGTCAGCAGATTCGGTTTCTGGGCAGTTTACATGTCGAACTGCACGGTAGAAACGATAAAACAGCTCCTCCGTGCAGTTTTCATACCGAGTCACCGTCCACTGGGCTCAGCGAGAAAACGCGATTTCGGCGCTTCTGAGGGCCGAAAACGCGATATCGGCCGATTTGCGATCTGTCAGCAGATTCGGTTTCTGGGCAGTTTACATGTCGAACTGCACGGTAGAAACGATAAAACAGCTCCTCCGTGCAGTTTTCATACCGAGTCACCGTCCACTGGGCTCAGCGAGAAAACGCGATTTCGGCGCTTCTGAGGGCCGAAAACGCGATATCGGCCGATTTGCGATCTGTCAGCAGATTCGGTTTCTGGGCAGTTTACATGTCGAACTGCACGGTAGAAACGATAAAACAGCTCCTCCGTGCAGTTTTCATACCGAGTCACCGTCCACTGGGCTCAGCGAGAAAACGCGATTTCGGCGCTTCTGAGGGCCGAAAACGCGATATCGGCCGATTTGCGATCTGTCAGCAGATTCGGTTTCTGGGCAGTTTACATGTCGAACTGCACGGTAGAAACGATAAAACAGCTCCTCCGTGCAGTTTTCATACCGAGTCACCGTCCACTGGGCTCAGCGAGAAAACGCGATTTCGGCGCTTCTGAGGGCCGAAAACGCGATATCGGCCGATTTGCGATCTGTCAGCAGATTCGGTTTCTGGGCAGTTTACATGTCGAACTGCACGGTAGAAACGATAAAACAGCTCCTCCGTGCAGTTTTCATACCGAGTCACCGTCCACTGGGCTCAGCGAGAAAACGCGATTTCGGCGCTTCTGAGGGCCGAAAACGCGATATCGGCCGATTTTCGATCTGTCAGCAGATTCGGTTTCTGGGCAGTTTACATGTCGAACTGCACGGTAGAAACGATAAAACAGCTCCTCCGTGCAGTTTTCATACCGAGTCACCGTCCACTGGGCTCAGCGAGAAAACGCGATTTCGGCGCTTCTGAGGGCCGAAAACGCGATATCGGCCGATTTTCGATCTGTCAGCAGATTCGGTTTCTGGGCAGTTTACATGTCGAACTGCACGGTAGAAACGATAAAACAGCTCCTCCGTGCAGTTTTCATACCGAGTCACCGTCCACTGGGCTCAGCGAGAAAACGCGATTTCGGCGCTTCTGAGGGCCGAAAACGCGATATCGGCCGATTTGCGATCTGTCAGCAGATTCGGTTTCTGGGCAGTTTACATGTCGAACTGCACGGTAGAAACGATAAAACAGCTCCTCCGTGCAGTTTTCATACCGAGTCACCGTCCACTGGGCTCAGCGAGAAAACGCGATTTCGGCGCTTCTGAGGGCCGAAAACGCGATATCGGCCGATTTTCGATCTGTCAGCAGATTCGGTTTCTGGGCAGTTTACATGTCGAACTGCACGGTAGAAACGATAAAACAGCTCCTCCGTGCAGTTTTCATACCGAGTCACCGTCCACTGGGCTCAGCGAGAAAACGCGATTTCGGCGCTTCTGAGGGCCGAAAACGCGATATCGGCCGATTTGCGATCTGTCAGCAGATTCGGTTTCTGGGCAGTTTACATGTCGAACTGCACGGTAGAAACGATAAAACAGCTCCTCCGTGCAGTTTTCATACCGAGTCACCGTCCACTGGGCTCAGCGAGAAAACGCGATTTCGGCGCTTCTGAGGGCCGAAAACGCGATATCGGCCGATTTGCGATCTGTCAGCAGATTCGGTTTCTGGGCAGTTTACATGTCGAACTGCACGGTAGAAACGATAAAACAGCTCCTCCGTGCAGTTTTCATACCGAGTCACCGTCCACTGGGCTCAGCGAGAAAACGCGATTTCGGCGCTTCTGAGGGCCGAAAACGCGATATCGGCCGATTTTCGATCTGTCAGCAGATTCGGTTTCTGGGCAGTTTACATGTCGAACTGCACGGTAGAAACGATAAAACAGCTCCTCCGTGCAGTTTTCATACCGAGTCACCGTCCACTGGGCTCAGCGAGAAAACGCGATTTCGGCGCTTCTGAGGGCCGAAAACGCGATATCGGCCGATTTGCGATCTGTCAGCAGATTCGGTTTCTGGGCAGTTTACATGTCGAACTGCACGGTAGAAACGATAAAACAGCTCCTCCGTGCAGTTTTCATACCGAGTCACCGTCCACTGGGCTCAGCGAGAAAACGCGATTTCGGCGCTTCTGAGGGCCGAAAACGCGATATCGGCCGATTTTCGATCTGTCAGCAGATTCGGTTTCTGGGCAGTTTACATGTCGAACTGCACGGTAGAAACGATAAAACAGCTCCTCCGTGCAGTTTTCATACCGAGTCACCGTCCACTGGGCTCAGCGAGAAAACGCGATTTCGGCGCTTCTGAGGGCCGAAAACGCGATATCGGCCGATTTGCGATCTGTCAGCAGATTCGGTTTCTGGGCAGTTTACATGTCGAACTGCACGGTAGAAACGATAAAACAGCTCCTCCGTGCAGTTTTCATACCGAGTCACCGTCCACTGGGCTCAGCGAGAAAACGCGATTTCGGCGCTTCTGAGGGCCGAAAACGCGATATCGGCCGATTTTCGATCTGTCAGCAGATTCGGTTTCTGGGCAGTTTACATGTCGAACTGCACGGTAGAAACGATAAAACAGCTCCTCCGTGCAGTTTTCATACCGAGTCACCGTCCACTGGGCTCAGCGAGAAAACGCGATTTCGGCGCTTCTGAGGGCCGAAAACGCGATATCGGCCGATTTGCGATCTGTCAGCAGATTCGGTTTCTGGGCAGTTTACATGTCGAACTGCACGGTAGAAACGATAAAACAGCTCCTCCGTGCAGTTTTCATACCGAGTCACCGTCCACTGGGCTCAGCGAGAAAACGCGATTTCGGCGCTTCTGAGGGCCGAAAACGCGATATCGGCCGATTTGCGATCTGTCAGCAGATTCGGTTTCTGGGCAGTTTACATGTCGAACTGCACGGTAGAAACGATAAAACAGCTCCTCCGTGCAGTTTTCATACCGAGTCACCGTCCACTGGGCTCAGCGAGAAAACGCGATTTCGGCGCTTCTGAGGGCCGAAAACGCGATATCGGCCGATTTTCGATCTGTCAGCAGATTCGGTTTCTGGGCAGTTTACATGTCGAACTGCACGGTAGAAACGATAAAACAGCTCCTCCGTGCAGTTTTCATACCGAGTCACCGTCCACTGGGCTCAGCGAGAAAACGCGATTTCGGCGCTTCTGAGGGCCGAAAACGCGATATCGGCCGATTTGCGATCTGTCAGCAGATTCGGTTTCTGGGCAGTTTACATGTCGAACTGCACGGTAGAAACGATAAAACAGCTCCTCCGTGCAGTTTTCATACCGAGTCACCGTCCACTGGGCTCAGCGAGAAAACGCGATTTCGGCGCTTCTGAGGGCCGAAAACGCGATATCGGCCGATTTGCGATCTGTCAGCAGATTCGGTTTCTGGGCAGTTTACATGTCGAACTGCACGGTAGAAACGATAAAACAGCTCCTCCGTGCAGTTTTCATACCGAGTCACCGTCCACTGGGCTCAGCGAGAAAACGCGATTTCGGCGCTTCTGAGGGCCGAAAACGCGATATCGGCCGATTTGCGATCTGTCAGCAGATTCGGTTTCTGGGCAGTTTACATGTCGAACTGCACGGTAGAAACGATAAAACAGCTCCTCCGTGCAGTTTTCATACCGAGTCACCGTCCACTGGGCTCAGCGAGAAAACGCGATTTCGGCGCTTCTGAGGGCCGAAAACGCGATATCGGCCGATTTGCGATCTGTCAGCAGATTCGGTTTCTGGGCAGTTTACATGTCGAACTGCACGGTAGAAACGATAAAACAGCTCCTCCGTGCAGTTTTCATACCGAGTCACCGTCCACTGGGCTCAGCGAGAAAACGCGATTTCGGCGCTTCTGAGGGCCGAAAACGCGATATCGGCCGATTTGCGATCTGTCAGCAGATTCGGTTTCTGGGCAGTTTACATGTCGAACTGCACGGTAGAAACGATAAAACAGCTCCTCCGTGCAGTTTTCATACCGAGTCACCGTCCACTGGGCTCAGCGAGAAAACGCGATTTCGGCGCTTCTGAGGGCCGAAAACGCGATATCGGCCGATTTTCGATCTGTCAGCAGATTCGGTTTCTGGGCAGTTTACATGTCGAACTGCACGGTAGAAACGATAAAACAGCTCCTCCGTGCAGTTTTCATACCGAGTCACCGTCCACTGGGCTCAGCGAGAAAACGCGATTTCGGCGCTTCTGAGGGCCGAAAACGCGATATCGGCCGATTTGCGATCTGTCAGCAGATTCGGTTTCTGGGCAGTTTACATGTCGAACTGCACGGTAGAAACGATAAAACAGCTCCTCCGTGCAGTTTTCATACCGAGTCACCGTCCACTGGGCTCAGCGAGAAAACGCGATTTCGGCGCTTCTGAGGGCCGAAAACGCGATATCGGCCGATTTTCGATCTGTCAGCAGATTCGGTTTCTGGGCAGTTTACATGTCGAACTGCACGGTAGAAACGATAAAACAGCTCCTCCGTGCAGTTTTCATACCGAGTCACCGTCCACTGGGCTCAGCGAGAAAACGCGATTTCGGCGCTTCTGAGGGCCGAAAACGCGATATCGGCCGATTTGCGATCTGTCAGCAGATTCGGTTTCTGGGCAGTTTACATGTCGAACTGCACGGTAGAAACGATAAAACAGCTCCTCCGTGCAGTTTTCATACCGAGTCACCGTCCACTGGGCTCAGCGAGAAAACGCGATTTCGGCGCTTCTGAGGGCCGAAAACGCGATATCGGCCGATTTGCGATCTGTCAGCAGATTCGGTTTCTGGGCAGTTTACATGTCGAACTGCACGGTAGAAACGATAAAACAGCTCCTCCGTGCAGTTTTCATACCGAGTCACCGTCCACTGGGCTCAGCGAGAAAACGCGATTTCGGCGCTTCTGAGGGCCGAAAACGCGATATCGGCCGATTTGCGATCTGTCAGCAGATTCGGTTTCTGGGCAGTTTACATGTCGAACTGCACGGTAGAAACGATAAAACAGCTCCTCCGTGCAGTTTTCATACCGAGTCACCGTCCACTCGGCTCAGCGAGAAAACGCGATTTCGGCGCTTCTGAGGGCCGAAAACGCGATATCGGCCGATTTTCGATCTGTCAGCAGATTCGGTTTCTGGGCAGTTTACATGTCGAACTGCACGGTAGAAACGATAAAACAGCTCCTCCGTGCAGTTTTCATACCGAGTCACCGTCCACTGGGCTCAGCGAGAAAACGCGATTTCGGCGCTTCTGAGGGCCGAAAACGCGATATCGGCCGATTTGCGATCTGTCAGCAGATTCGGTTTCTGGGCAGTTTACATGTCGAACTGCACGGTAGAAACGATAAAACAGCTCCTCCGTGCAGTTTTCATACCGAGTCACCGTCCACTGGGCTCAGCGAGAAAACGCGATTTCGGCGCTTCTGAGGGCCGAAAACGCGATATCGGCCGATTTGCGATCTGTCAGCAGATTCGGTTTCTGGGCAGTTTACATGTCGAACTGCACGGTAGAAACGATAAAACAGCTCCTCCGTGCAGTTTTCATACCGAGTCACCGTCCACTGGGCTCAGCGAGAAAACGCGATTTCGGCGCTTCTGAGGGCCGAAAACGCGATATCGGCCGATTTTCGATCTGTCAGCAGATTCGGTTTCTGGGCAGTTTACATGTCGAACTGCACGGTAGAAACGATAAAACAGCTCCTCCGTGCAGTTTTCATACCGAGTCACCGTCCACTGGGCTCAGCGAGAAAACGCGATTTCGGCGCTTCTGAGGGCCGAAAACGCGATATCGGCCGATTTGCGATCTGTCAGCAGATTCGGTTTCTGGGCAGTTTACATGTCGAACTGCACGGTAGAAACGATAAAACAGCTCCTCCGTGCAGTTTTCATACCGAGTCACCGTCCACTGGGCTCAGCGAGAAAACGCGATTTCGGCGCTTCTGAGGGCCGAAAACGCGATATCGGCCGATTTGCGATCTGTCAGCAGATTCGGTTTCTGGGCAGTTTACATGTCGAACTGCACGGTAGAAACGATAAAACAGCTCCTCCGTGCAGTTTTCATACCGAGTCACCGTCCACTGGGCTCAGCGAGAAAACGCGATTTCGGCGCTTCTGAGGGCCGAAAACGCGATATCGGCCGATTTGCGATCTGTCAGCAGATTCGGTTTCTGGGCAGTTTACATGTCGAACTGCACGGTAGAAACGATAAAACAGCTCCTCCGTGCAGTTTTCATACCGAGTCACCGTCCACTGGGCTCAGCGAGAAAACGCGATTTCGGCGCTTCTGAGGGCCGAAAACGCGATATCGGCCGATTTTCGATCTGTCAGCAGATTCGGTTTCTGGGCAGTTTACATGTCGAACTGCACGGTAGAAACGATAAAACAGCTCCTCCGTGCAGTTTTCATACCGAGTCACCGTCCACTGGGCTCAGCGAGAAAACGCGATTTCGGCGCTTCTGAGGGCCGAAAACGCGATATCGGCCGATTTTCGATCTGTCAGCAGATTCGGTTTCTGGGCAGTTTACATGTCGAACTGCACGGTAGAAACGATAAAACAGCTCCTCCGTGCAGTTTTCATACCGAGTCACCGTCCACTGGGCTCAGCGAGAAAACGCGATTTCGGCGCTTCTGAGGGCCGAAAACGCGATATCGGCCGATTTGCGATCTGTCAGCAGATTCGGTTTCTGGGCAGTTTACATGTCGAACTGCACGGTAGAAACGATAAAACAGCTCCTCCGTGCAGTTTTCATACCGAGTCACCGTCCACTGGGCTCAGCGAGAAAACGCGATTTCGGCGCTTCTGAGGGCCGAAAACGCGATATCGGCCGATTTTCGATCTGTCAGCAGATTCGGTTTCTGGGCAGTTTACATGTCGAACTGCACGGTAGAAACGATAAAACAGCTCCTCCGTGCAGTTTTCATACCGAGTCACCGTCCACTGGGCTCAGCGAGAAAACGCGATTTCGGCGCTTCTCTGTTTTCATACCGAGTCACCGTCCACTAGGCTCAGCGAGAAAACGCGATTTCGGCGCTTCTGAGGGCCGAAAACGCGATATCGGCCGATTTTCGATCTGTCAGCAGATTCGGTTTCTGGGCAGTTTACATGTCGAACTGCACGGTAGAAACGATAAAACAGCTCCTCCGTGCAGTTTTCATACCGAGTCACCGTCCACTGGGCTCAGCGAGAAAACGCGATTTCGGCGCTTCTGAGGGCCGAAAACGCGATATCGGCCGATTTGAGATCTGTCAGCAGATTCGGTTTCTGGGCAGTTTACATGTCGAACTGCACGGTAGAAACGATAAAACAGCTCCTCCGTGCAGTTTTCATACCGAGTCACCGTCCACTGGGCTCAGCGAGAAAACGCGATTTCGGCGCTTTGAGGGCCGAAAACGCGATATCGGCCGATTTGCGATCTGTCAGCAGATTCGGTTTCTGGGCAGTTTACATGTCGAACTGCACGGTAGAAACGATAAAACAGCTCCTCCGTGCAGTTTTCATACCGAGTCACCGTCCACTGGGCTCAGCGAGAAAACGCGATTCCGGCGCTTCTGAGGGCCGAAAACGCGATATCGGCCGATTTTCGATCTGTCAGCAGATTCGGTTTCTGGGCAGTTTACATGTCGAACTGCACGGTAGAAACGATAAAACAGCTCCTCCGTGCAGTTTTCATACCGAGTCACCGTCCACTGGGCTCAGCGAGAAAACGCGATTTCGGCGCTTCTGAGGGCCGAAAACGCGATATCGGCCGATTTGCGATCTGTCAGCAGATTCTGTTTCTGGGCAGTTTACATGTCGAACTGCACGGTAGAAACGATAAAACAGCTCCTCCGTGCAGTTTTCATACCGAGTCACCGTCCACTGGGCTCAGCGAGAAAACGCGATTTCCGCGCTTCTGAGGGCCGAAAACGCGATATCGGCCGATTTGCGAGCTGTCAGCAGATTCGGTTTCTGGGCAGTTTACATGTCGAACTGCACGGTAGAAACGATAAAACAGCTCCTCCGTACAGTTTTCATACCGAGTCACCGTCCACTGGGCTCAGCGAGAAAACGCGATTTCGGCGCTTCTGAGGGCCGAAAACGCGATATCGGCCGATTTTCGATCTGTCAGCAGATTCGGTTTCTGGGCAGTTTACATGTCGAACTGCACGGTAGAAACGATAAACAGCTCCTCCGTGCAGTTTTCATACCGAGTCACCGTCCACTGGGCTCAGCGAGAAAACGCGATTTCGGCGCTTCTGAGGGCCGAAAACGCGATATCGGCCGATTTTCGATCTGTCAGCAGATTCGGTTTCTGGGCAGTTTACATGTCGAACTGCACGGTAGAAACGATAAAACAGCTCCTCCGTGCAGTTTTCATACCGAGTCACCGTCCACTGGGCTCAGCGAGAAAACGCGATTTCGGCGCTTCCTGAGGGCCGAAAACGCGATATCGGCCGATTTGCGATCTGTCAGCAGATTCGGTTTCTGGGCAGTTTACATGTCGAACTGCACGGTAGAAACGATAAAACAGCTCCTCCGTGCAGTTTTCATACCGAGTCACCGTCCACTCGGCTCAGCGAGAAAACGCGATTTCGGCGCTTCTGAGGGCCGAAAACGCGATATCGGCCGATTTTCGATCTGTCAGCAGATTCGGTTTCTGGGCAGTTTACATGTCGAACTGCACGGTAGAAACGATAAAACAGCTCCTCCGTGCAGTTTTCATACCGAGTCACCGTCCACTGGGCTCAGCGAGAAAACGCGATTTCGGCGCTTCTGAGGGCCGAAAACGCGATATCGGCCGATTTGCGATCTGTCAGCAGATTCGTTTTCTGGGCAGTTTACATGTCGAACTGCACGGTAGAAACGATAAAACAGCTCCTCCGTGCTGTTTTCATACCGAGTCACCGTCCACTGGGCTCAGCGAGAAAACGCGATTTCGGCCCTTCTGAGGGCCGAAAACGCGATATCGGCCGATTTTCGATCTGTCAGCAGATTCGGTTTCTGGGCAGTTTACATGTCGAACTGCACGGTAGAAACGATAAAACAGCTCCTCCGTGCAGTTTTCATACCGAGTCACCGTCCACTGGGCTCAGCGAGAAAACGCGATTTCGGCGCTTCTGAGGGCCGAAAACGCGATATCGGCCGATTTGCGATCTGTCAGCAGATTCGGTTTCTGGGCAGTTTACATGTCGAACTGCACGGTAGAAACGATAAAACAGCTCCTCCGTGCAGTTTTCATACCGAGTCACCGTCCACTCGGCTCAGCGAGAAAACGCGATTTCGGCGCTTCTGAGGGCCGAAAACGCGATATCGGCCGATTTTCGATCTGTCAGCAGATTCGGTTTCTGGGCAGTTTACATGTCGAACTGCACGGTAGAAACGATAAACAGCTCCTCCGTGCAGTTTTCATACCGAGTCACCGTCCACTGGGCTCAGCGAGAAAACGCGATTTCGGCGCTTCTGAGGGCCGAAAACGCGATATCGGCCGATTTGCGATCTGTCAGCAGATTCGGTTTCTGGGCAGTTTACATGTCGAACTGCACGGTAGAAACGATAAAACAGCTCCTCCGTGCAGTTTTCATACCGAGTCACCGTCCACTCGGCTCAGCGAGAAACGCGATTTCGGCACTTCTGAGGGCCGAAAACGCGATATCGGCCGATTTGCGATCTGTCAGCAGATTCGGTTTCTGGGCAGTTTACATGTCGAACTGCACGGTAGAAACGATAAAACAGCTCCTCCGTGCAGTTTTCATACCGAGTCACCGTCCACTGTGCTCAGCGAGAAAACGCGATTTCGGCGCTTCTGAGGGCCGAAAACGCGATATCGGCCGATTTGCGATCTGTCAGCAGATTCGGTTTCTGGGCAGTTTACATGTCGAACTGCACGGTAGAAACGATAAAACAGCTCCTCCGCTGCAGTTTTCATACCGAGTCACCGTCCACTGGGCTCAGCGAGAAAACGCGATTTCGGCGCTTCTGAGGGCCGAAAACGCGATATCGGCCGATTTTCGATCTGTCAGCAGATTCGGTTTCTGGGCAGTTTACATGTCGAACTGCACGGTAGAAACGATAAACAGCTCCTCCGTGCAGTTTTCATACCGAGTCACCGTCCACTGGGCTCAGCGAGAAAACGCGATTTCGGCGCTTCTGAGGGCCGAAAACGCGATATCGGCCGATTTTCGATCTGTCAGCAGATTCGGTTTCTGGGCAGTTTACATGTCGAACTGCACGGTAGAAACGATAAAACAGCTCCTCCGTGCAGTTTTCATACCGAGTCACCGTCCACTGGGCTCAGCGAGAAAACGCGATTTCGGCGCTTCTGAGGGCCGAAAACGCGATATCGGCCGATTTGCGATCTGTCAGCAGATTCGGTTTCTGGGCAGTTTACATGTCGAACTGCACGGTAGAAACGATAAAACAGCTCCTCCGTGCAGTTTTCATACCGAGTCACCGTCCACTGGGCTCAGCGAGAAACGCGATTTCGGCGCTTCTGAGGGCCGAAAACGCGATATCGGCCGATCACCGTCCACTAGGCTCAGCGAGAAAACGCGATTTCGGCGCTTCTGAGGGCCGAAAACGCGATATCGGCCGATTTTCGATCTGTCAGCAGATTCGGTTTCTGGGCAGTTTACATGTCGAACTGCACGGTAGAAACGATAAAACAGCTCCTCCGTGCAGTTTTCATACCGAGTCACCGTCCACTGTGCTCAGCGAGAATTCTGAGGGCCGAAAACGCGATATCGGCCGATTTGCGATCTGTCAGCAGATTCGGTTTCTGGGCAGTTTACATGTCGAACTGCACGGTAGAAACGATAAAACAGCTCCTCCGTGCAGTTTTCATACCGAGTCACCGTCCACTGGGCTCAGCGAGAAAACGCGATTTCGGCGCTTCTGAGGGCCGAAAACGCGATATCGGCCGATTTGCGATCTGTCAGCAGATTCGGTTTCTGGGCAGTTTACATGTCGAACTGCACGGTAGAAACGATAAAACAGCTCCTCCGTGCAGTTTTCATACCGAGTCACCGTCCACTGGGCTCAGCGAGAAAACGCGATTTCGGCACTCCTGAGGGCCGAAAACGCGATATCGGCCGATTTTCGATCTGTCAGCAGATTCGGTTTCTGGGCAGTTTACATGTCGAACTGCACGGTAGAAACGATAAAACAGCTCCTCCGTGCAGTTTTCATACCGAGTCACCGTCCACTGTGCTCAGCGAGAA